>JAOTAV010032933.1:0-46168 GCA_026546445.1 Cyclargus thomasi
ATGTTTAATATTCGATATTCTACCATTATCACACATTAAAAACCGAAATAACACAAATTTAACAAAAAATACAAAACGCACAACGTCACTCTCTGAAATCCCCCTCCTCCCTCTTGTGTCACAAATAATCACATTTCTGAGATTACCTACACATATTGAAGATTAGTTGATGGCCGCAACTTCGTTGCGCGAAAATTTGAATACCACAAGTACCGTACATTTTCTCGGGATAAAATATTCTACGAGTATGTGTCGCCTAGACTTAATAGCTATAAAATAAAAAAAGATTTATTCGAATCCGCTCAGTACTTCCGGAGAATAGCGCGTACAAACAGACAAATTTTTTGCCGATTTGTGTTCTATTACCGTTCCTAAGTCCCCTACATTGATTAGTTTGTAAAAATCCTGACTAATCCATGTCGTGGAAAGTGTGTGTGTGTGTTAGTTATGTATGTTGTTCTTTCATTTATCGATTTGATTTCTGGCATATACTTAGTTTAAAGTATGGAAGAGTGACATAGGCTATTTTTAACTTCGAAAAACATCATATTTCTAAAGATCTTACAGGAATACTCCTGTTTTTGACCTATTTTCAAATTCCAAACAAGGGAAGCCACGGGCAAAAAAACTAAAAAATGTTCATTGTGAAAACGATTGTGTGCGTTTCATTTTATAGACGACTCCAGGGCAAGAGATAAGAATGTTAATAACCCAGAGATTTCATCACAAGTCACATGTCACAACACATTAGGACAAAAACACTCGACGCAACTAGGAAAACCTCTAGTTAAATACTGCTTCTTTGACCATCTTTAATAATAATAATATAATAATTAATATATATTATTATGAAGAAATGGTCTGCCACTTCTTCACGCTTGAACCGCTAAATCTTTTTTTAATAAATAACAAATTTTGTATAAAGACACTTTGAATACTGAAAAAGAATAAAAATAGGGATTTATCCCGGGCTAAAATATAAATAGGGATTTATCCCGGGCTAAAATGTAGTACCATCTTTACGGGAAGCATTTCGCCGCATTTTCAGCCCCCTATTTGAGAACCTCTGGATAATAGCAGAAAGCCGAAATTTTCGCCATCTCGTAAGCTAAAATCCGAAATCATATAAAAAGTAAAATCTAAATTTTCAAGTATGTAAGTCACTTAGTTCTCTATGGCTACCATGAGTTTTACGCAAACTATACTCGTTAGCGACTGTAGTAAAGAAGATATTGTATGAAAACTCGAACATTGCCTCTACCGGAACGTTTGGGAACTAATTTTGGCAGTATGGGTTTATATAGTTAACTATTGTAGTTGACTAATACTAATAGTTAACTATTGTTACTACAGTTTCCATACAATTTCGCTAGCATGGGTTGTTGATTTGACAGATGCTATAGTAACCAAACTTTTACTACGATAGCTACTGTTAATTACTGAAATTAAGCGATAGCAAAGTTTCGCATTTTTGACACTCACTCACTCATGATCATCTAAGTAGAACTAACACTTCCCTTAAACTTAGAGATCTGAAATTTGGTTCAGAGTGACAGGGAATAGTCATATAAAGGGAAAATTATAAAAACTAGGACAATCAAAAAATTTTTTTCTAATTTTAATTTGGTAAAAACTTATATACCTTGATGATGTTATTATGTGAGCGTCCTTAAATATTTAATTAATTTTGTTTTTATTATTTGTGATCATAGTAGAAACAGAAATACACAATCTCTAAAAATGTAACCCTCTAGCTATTACCTTTTTTGAGATAGAGCCTGAAAACATACAGACGATAACCCTTTGGGTACGGAAGCCTAAATCAGCAAAAAAAAAAGCCAAATGAAAAAGAAGGTTCCTACAAAAAGTTGTGAAATTTTAACAAAAACATTTTGTAAAAAAGCAGGCCAAGCCTCGATCGTCTTTGCCTTTGCGTGCCTTTGTCTAGATTTCATTACTTTTTAGAGATAAACAAGCAGCTCATCGAGTCTTGGCCTGCTTTTTGGTGGTATAGTACTTAGGACATACACTTTCAGATTTTCACGTGATATTTTTGTGATGCTTCATCTTCGTCGGAATTGAGTATGTACACCGTCCGGGAATTCGCACATATTCAAATGATCTCTACCTGGTATAGCAGATATCTAAAAACCGGCCAAGTGCGAGTCACATTCGTATTATACAGGAGTAAAAATAAGGAAATGTTTCTCTAAACATCGACGTGTCTACGATAGTGTGATATAGGATCCCAACAGCGACGTCTATTATCGACTAAAGCGAAACTCTTCGTACATCAAGCCATAGCGTATATTGTAAAAATGTAATATAATGTATTTTATTTTTAGTATTTTTGTCATACATAACGACAACAGAAATGTACATAATCTGTGAATTTTTCACCTCTCTAGTTATTACCGTTCTTGACATACTGCAGCCGAGAGGCAGACAGACGAACAGACGTCGAAGTCTTATTAATAGGCTTCCGTTTTTACCCTATGGTAACGCAAACCTAAAAGCAAGCAAAACCACTTGAATTTGGTAACAAGATACTAACGCCAACAAATCAAGTTTTTATTTTTCAAAGACTTCTGTAAATTCTTGAAAACTTGCAAATCATTATGTAAAAAACAAAATTTGGTATATAGAATTTATTTCACAATATGGTGAAATACCCGCTCAACTCGTCTACTCTACATTTTTTATTGCTTATTTTTTTTCTAATTTACCATGTGCCAACGTGTTTTTTTTAAGTTTATATATACGCAATATGACACAAGATTATTTAACAAATTTGAGTGCGGCCATGGCCATGTTGGACTGCCATGATTTACCACTAATCACCATACGCAAATAGCATAATAAAATACACAATTATATCGACCACGGGCAATATACGCAACATAGACTCCCGTTATCAGCCGCACTTAGAAACATTTACCCCCTTATTCATAAAAATATTTAGACAGTGTTTAGCTAATCAAGATCAGCAGTCCCTTTTTTAAATATAGAAAATGTCACACGACGTAAAGGGACAGCGAACCAGATATATTATACAACTAGCTTTTGGCCGCGACTTCGTCCCCGGACAGGACGATTTTGACGAAGTTTTCTGACGTCATTCAAGTGAGAATTGTTTAGATTCACAAACCAAGACGGGCAGGACAACGTCTATCGGGTCCGCAAGTTTTATTTTATATTATACTATATTTTATTATATATAGTATAGTAATATTATAGCACAGGTGTCCCATTTTATCTACAAAATTGAAGTAAAAGTCGGGTTCTCCTTCCTCACGAACTTCCTCTTTAAAGCACAAACCGATTTCCACGGTTTTGCGATCGTTAGAAGAGTCTCGGGCTCCGCAAGGTTTGTAGTAAAAAAAAATCAGAAAAAAATTACCACGCGGACGGAGTCGCGGGCAAAAGCTAGTATTATATTAAATACTAGTTGACCCCACAGACGTTGTCCTGCCGAGCTATTTTGTGAATCTAGACCGTTCTCAGATCCCTTTGAACACACACAAAAAATTTCATCACAAAAAATTAAAAAAAATGGCTAATTACACAACCAAGACCATTATCCACAAAATGACTTATTTTTAAAAGTATTATAATAATTCTAGTCGCAAAATAAATGGCAAACCTGTATAATCTAGAAACATCAGTTCACTTATACTATATATTTTAATTATAATTTTCGACCAGCTGTTTTCTGAACAGAAACAAAGATATTCCGAACATATCGAAATTTATGAAGTTATCATTATAACTTTTCATAATACGTTTTAATGGTGCCCTGTCACCGGCATTCGTCAAACAGCTTATGAGCGTAATTATCACGAATGCTTTGTGAGTGACTATGCGAAGTAATGTATGCGAAGGTAAATTTGGTTCATCAAGTTATTACAGTCAAACAAATTATGACAAATTTTATAAAGATACATTTGATCAAAGTATGTTCTCTGTGTTAGAGTAGAGAGAGAAAATTTATTCAGAAGTATATTATATGGTAACTGCTTAAGTTCAATTTTAAAATTTATATATTTCTATCTAGGGGACAAGCGAGCAGACGGGTTACCTGATGGAAAGCAACTGCCGTCACCCATGGTCACTAATAACATCCGAAGAGTCGCAAGTGCGGTGCCAGCCCATAAGAAGGAATAGGGATAGGGGGATTAGGAATGTTGGGCCACTGGTAAACTCACTCACTGAACGAAATACAGCACAACGCCGTTTCACGCCAGTTTCCTGTGAGGCCGTGGTATCACTCCGGTTGAGCCGGTCCAATCGTGCCGAAGCATGACTCTCCCGCGAATTATGATACATCCGTACTAATTTTATAAACTAGTTGGTACTCGAAACAGTGTTTCGCTAAAATTTGTATGTCACGCAGGAACCGTACATTTTCCCGGGATAAAAAGTATCCAAGTATAAGTATAAGTTGCCAAGAGTTAATAGCTATTAAACATTTTTCAGTCGATTCGTGTTCCTTAGCTCCCCAACATTGATTATTTTGTAAAAATACTAAACGTACAAACACTCCAATTTCACTGTTTTATGATATGTATATAGATGGGATAGTTAGTTTGTCTCTCTGTTATGACCAAACTGATAAACTGACTTCAATTTTATCGGTTTCTTTATTGAATTTCAATAGGACATTGGATACTTTTTATCCGGAGGGTGTTGTCTAGTTTGTCAATATTTCGTTCCGCACAATCAATCAACATCACACGCGTGACCAGCCCCTAAACCTACAATATCATTGAACAATACATTTTATTGTTCAATATGACTGAGAGTCGTATTGAATCCAAACGATATTGGCTAATAATACGAACTGCTCGATGTTCAGCCGGAGAATAGTATTAATCCCGTGTACTCCTCATTAATACGAAAAATATTGAGACAGAATGAAAAAATATTGAGCAATACTGACTTAACACGATGCAAAAAAAATATGGTGCGATAAAAATTAAACTCGCTCCAAATTTTTTCAATCATTGAGCAATCCTCAATATTAACACGATCAATTATATTGTACAATGCGTGGTATTTTCAATAAAATTGATCATTTAGGGGCCGCCTAAACCGCTCTTTAAAAAAATTATACTAAGGGCCTGTTTCACCGCTTATAGTTACTGATAAAGTTTATTTTAGGCTATCTAATTATTATATTAACTTTTGATTTTTTAATATATTAAAAAATATAATATTAACTTTTTTGACAGATTCCCCATAGAACATCTGTCAAATAAAGTTGTGGATAGACTATCTGCAAGCGGTGAAACAGGCCCTAAATTCAAATTAAACCCTGCCAATAACTAATATCTTCGAATTACTTTATTTATGCTGGATGCGTGCACGATAGACTCAGATCCTTGGCCTTGAAAAAACGTACATCAAGATGGACAATACAGCGATAATATGAATATCGCACTTTCAATGGCATACAAATATACACTATGATTCCCGCGTGTCCTTGAGGTCAGGCGAACATTTTTTATCAGGACTCTTCATAATTGGCGCTTACATTTACACAGTAAACTCGAGCACGAGGTAAAGGGCCTTTGTAGAGGCTAAAGCTCTACATAATTGATCGTTAATCGACAAGATTGTACTCAATATAACGCACACCATATAGCGCGAGCTAGTTAACATTAAAAAAATAGCTCATTGCTGGTTATCAATCTTAATAAAAACATTGTTACGAAAAGTGTAAGGTCATTATTATTGGTCATCACCAATCAAAAGTGACTCGCTAATTGTGATAATAATTTGCACAAAACTCAAGTCATAACTTATGTAACTCTATCATAGTTTTATTTCGGACTTTATCGTTTTCAATGTCAATGGCGACCATTCATATTCGCGCGTTTGACCGCGATTATACTTATTACCTGCCGGCTGCCAGTAGCGCGCCGGCTGTGTTCGCGACTGTACGCGCCCCTCGCACACTTTATCGATCGGAACAATGTTTTTTTAATAAAAGTGTAATAAAGAACAATACTTCGGAATTTTAAGTTGTACAGTGAGTTGAAAAAATGAGGGATACAAATAAAAGGTCAGTTTGTCTTCTATTTATATTTTTCACATTTTTAGGTTATGCGTAACTTGTAAAAACGTTTAGTCCCCAGATTCCCGTTTTTTGGCTTGTTTAAATTCAGTTTCTACGTGAAATTTATTCTTATTTTAACCTGTTAAAGATGTATTCAATGCAAATTAATTCGAGTTAGATCTACAAATACAAAATCCCTTTGTAGAGCCAGAGGGAGAAAGTTTCGAAATATATGACTATTAGACATCGAAATAAATAAAACTAAAATGTGACTAACTGACTAACATGATCTATCAATGCACAGCACAAACCACCGGACGAATCGGAGATATGACGTAGGCTTGAACGGGATGAAAGTTTATATGAAAATACTTAACGCGACGGAAGCCGCGAGCGAAAGTTTTGTAAAATATCCAGAAAGTACGTTTTCATAAAGCGTAGTTATCTGCTGGTATTGTTAATAATATTACTAATAATAATGTAATCGTGTGAAATCGTGCTGATTATGTCTGACTTTAATTTTATTTAAATATTGACTAGAGTGTAGACCAAATGACTAAGTAAGGAGGATTTTATTTTTTAATACATGTACTTACTAATAACAAAAGCAAGTGATAGTAATTTAGGGCGTAATATGTCCCGTATATTATAGAGTTCGCTGTAAAAGTAGCAGTTCTTGACTCTGGAAATTTTCGCTCGCAGCGCTGGTACTTTCACGCTGACTCTATTATAAGGGACACATGCAGGACCTTTTTTAACCGACTTCCAAAAACGAGTAGGTTATATGTTCGGCTGTAGATATATTTTTTTTAAGTACGGGAAATGCTCTTACGCATCCCCGGCAATGTTAGGGAACTACCGCCGGGGTATGTTGGACCCGCTGGAAAACATACAGGCCCACAACATTATTATCACTGTACATAATAATTATTTACAGTAATTCCCGTGGTGTTTCCCCCTTTAGTTCTTTGACTTTCGGTCATTGCAACTTTGTGCTGTCTTCCGCTTTGTATAGGAAAAAAAGGTATTTCCTGCGCCTATTTTCCTTCTGATTAATTTCTTTGCGAGTCCCAATACTGCTAAAGCTAGCATGTCCCTCGGGATCCCTGAGATCATATCAAGGGGTTTTCGTGGTTGTATACCGCTGCCGATCCTGGCGACCAGTGACGTAACTATACCGTTCGAGGCCCCGTTCGGCTTCAAGACCAAACTCTAGAAAACGAGAGGTTTTTTTTTTTATAGGCTACAGAACCAATTTGGTCCACCATAGCATGCTAACGATACTATGTCGAGAACATAACAAAAAAAAGAGCTCTATGTTGACATAAACCATTCACAAACTTGCTCGGTTTAAACGAGCATTGATCGTTGGTATCCCCAACCCAATATAGAGTGTTAATTTTATTATATTATTTAATGCTAGCTTTGTACTAGTTTGCTTTGTTTTGGTTTGTAAACCTTAACAATTCTCAAATGCCTTTGAATATCTGCAGTCAATTTCATCAAAATCGGTCGTTTTCGGAGGAGCTTAGTGACAAATCACGTACACAATAATCATATAAATTAAGATGTATCTTACCTTTTCGCTACATACTATACCGAAATAATGATGAGTCTGCCTGTAATTGTGTCTGCACCTTAATATGTTATTTATTTGTAACATTAATGAACTAAGCTTTTATAAGTTGTAGACCTGTTGGTAGACCTAATAAAATATGTTCCAAAAAGGGACAGCGAACCTTGATTAACTAAACAGTGCTTAAATATTTTTATGAATAAGGAGGTATATACATTAAAAACGCGGGTGTAGAGCAGTTGCAAAACGGTCTCAGTAGAGATACTGCAATAAAATTGCGATTTCAATCGCAATTTTATTGCAGGACAATAACTTTGCGCATTTAAAAAATTTGGAGCATCGTAAATTTCTCTTAACTCAAGGTGATTTTTAATTTTTACAGCCCTTTTATTATGCCCGGGGGCCAGGCTACACGAAACTAGTTTTTAAAGCAAAGAATAGCAAACTAAGTGACAGTAAGCACGCAAGCTAATACTTTTACTTCTGGCTTCGTGTCAAAAAAAATTGCAATCATTTTTAAGCTAGTGAACTAGTCGACAAGCCAGTCACCAGCTAGCCAAGACAGTTTGAAAGAGCAGTAATTAATCATGCTTTTAGTATTTTAAAAAATCCACAGCCGAACATATAACCTCCTCGTTTTTGGATGTCGGTTAAAAAGGTGACACTAGGGCAGTTTTACCATACAAACGTTGTCTTCTATTTCCTTACTAGATAATGGCGGTAGAGTTAAAGAGTAAAAAATGTCCAGAATTTTGGCTATGTTCAAACATACAGAAAATAAATTTGGCTAGGTTATATAAAATAGGGAAAATATAGGAAAGCCTTTCTTGAATTTTTTATGAAAAAATACTTTAATTGGCAAAGTTTAACAAATTTATAATTACTAATCCTAAAAAATCCCTTTTAAAGTAAAAAAAAAACATTTAATCGTGATTTCAAATCGCTAGAGTGGTTTTTACATTCTATGAGTATGTTTGTCAGTTTTTGCTACACTTGAACTTTTGTACCTGATGATGAACTCCGCTTTAACTTTTCCTGTTCAAACAAAAAAATGTCTGTTGCTGCTCTTCTAGGTAAAGAAAAAAGTTTTATTGTTTACGAAACTAAAAATAAAATACATTCAGGGAAGTTGAATAAGAGCTTCAGATCTAAGTTAGTCGAGCTATGTCAATCCCATCCGACAGAGCACTTACATGGAATTGACATATTCTGACCAAATGACGTAGGTCCGTAAACTGACTCTGTTTTAATTTCCTCCATAATACAATGCATTATTTTTTTGAGATTCATTTTCGTTATTCTTATGAGAATACAAAATTAATTTGGTCATCAAAAACCACGAAAGATTTGTCACGTCATTCATGGACGCACGCTTCAATGACCATTGATAAGATTTACTAATACATAACTTTTACGTCAGAACACGGTTATTGCTTCTCCCATCTGCGTATGCCTGACTAGCCTTTTGCGATATTTAATTCGTTGTTGTGTAAACTGTAATCCAATCTAATGGCACGGCAGTGGCATCGCCAAGTCGAGCGCGAAGCAAACACTGCCGCCATCTTTACAGGAACCATCTCGCCGGATTTTCAGCCCCCAGTTTGAGAACCTCTGGATAATACCAGAATGCTGAAATTACCGCCGTCTAGGAATTTCACTACACATACATGAAATCCGCAAGTCTGTAGGTCATTTAGTTCTAAAGTTAAGCGATAGCAAAGTTTTGTATTTTCGGCACTTACTAACTCATAATCATCAAAATAGCACTACTTTGACAACCTCTGTGGCTCAGTTGGTAAGCGCGTTGGTAGCTTACGCCGGTCTCGAATTCGAATCCCGCCAACGGAGCAAAAAGTTTTTCAATGTTCCTGGGTCTTGGTTGTGTATTAAAATATGTGTATCATGTAATAAAAATCTTAAATATGTATATATTATAAAAGTATTAAATATATTTCCGTTGTCTGGTAACACAAGTCCCTCGGGTACTTAGCACGGCGCCAGACTGACGTGGTTTGAAGCGTCCCTAGATATTATATTATTATTATTACTACTTCGAATGAACTCAGAGAGCTGAAATTTAGTGCAAAGCTAAGGTTTATTGGTCACCTAAAGGGAAAACTACAAATACTAGGATAAGCGATTAAATCATGACTTTTCGCAAAAATGTATTATTAGAATAGTAGATTTATTGGTGCACGTGCTTTTACCCGCAACTTTGCTTGCGCATAATTTGAAAATCGTGTAAAAAAAGAATATTTTTGCAAGCCTCTTTTGGAAATGTATGACGTTTTTTTAGAAGGAGGGTTATGTATTTTGAGAATATGTATGTATGTATAATTGTTTGGCACACTCTGCATTGATGGATTTTAACGTTAGAGGTATCGTTAGATTCGTCTTGATAGCGCGAGTGACACACGGGGTACATTAAAAATTAAAAAATCAAAATGGCGGATTTTGAAGTCAAAATTCTATGGTTTCAAATATTTTTTTTCACCCATTTAGGTCGAGTACGGTTTTAAAATGACAGGCTTTAAATAGCTATTCTAGAAATATACACGACTTGATGTTTAAATTGCTATAGTTCCTGGTTATCCGGTTTTGGAAATTTAGCTTGTTCAGGACCAAAAGTAGTCTTCTTCTTCTTATAATAAATTCTATGCCAAAATCAAGTCGATTGATTGCCTCGTTAGAACCGGGCGGACAAACTTTCACATATTTATAATATTACTGTGGATGACGAAGGTGGATGTAGTTTGGTTGTATTTTAACAAACCAACGGGTAACGACTAAGTTCAAGCTTTAATGCTTTCTGCAAAAATATATTATATTTCCTATAAAATTCCTAACAAATGATCTCTATAGTTTTTATCAAAATCGGATCAGCGCTACATAAGAGGGCTTGACAACTTTTGTTTTGTTGATAAGGAAATAATATTTTGTAATCACTTTAACCTTTTTTAAGGCCACATGGTAACTATTCAAATAACTAAATGTTAATCTCACTCAGATGGTCTTGTGATAAGGTTAAGTCTTGACATTGATAGTTAGGACCTTACACAATAATGCAAGGCGTCAAGCCGGTTAGAATTTAAATAATATTTTTATATTAATTAAAGGACACGACAGACATTGTGAATTAAAACAATTATTCCAATAAAAAAGTGACATATGACATAAGATAGGTATTTTAATATACTACAATAGTTACTACGGGAGCTCATTTCAAAATCACAGTGCGAAAAATGTTAGTAAGGTCAACTCGCAGTTGGCTAATTTATTTAGATGTTAATTATAGTCTGTGACACTCAGTGACAATGTAGTATACTGATGGTAAAATATATTTTTTAATCGGATTAGTACCTACTTTGTGAGTTAACTTGTAACAAAAATAAAAATCTTTATATTATACAAAAAAGTAATAAATCTTTCCTCTTTATTTAATTATTAATATGTACGTAAAGATTAGGTATAGATAAACAAGAATTTTCCAGCATTTTAATGACATCACAGAAATCAGAATATATTTTGCGATGCGAAAAATTGTCTATTAAAATAGGATTTTCAGAGATCCATTTAAAATGAGTTTTCACACAGCGATTTAAAATGAGCTATTATAGCCCATAGTAAAGTTTGTAGTAAAATGAAATACTTGTCTAATGATATATGTCTCGTCCGTATTGGTCCTTAGACGATTGTGTTCGGTCATCATCGTATATACTTATATAGAATGGTATTTTAGCTAACTTAAATTATACGATTACTATTCCGATTTGCTCCAGTGGGATCAATACTTCGATAAAATATTAATAAGATGCACAGCCGTACAAAAATAATCGTACTAAGTTCCGCTCCAAGTCTTGGAGCGGAATAGCGCTTAAGCGCGGTTTTGTCGGTGCCACTTTGTATATAGACGGGAACTGTATATCTTTATAATATTTGATCGAAAGGTCGAAATCGTTTCTACGCGAGCAAAGTTGCACATAGATTCTAGAATCTTTTAAATAAGATTATTAATTTTTTCCGGTGTGTAGATAAGATAGATAAGATTAGTCGTTGAACTCGACGTTCTTATCTTGTTAACATGAAACCAGTAATATCAAGTTTTTTCAGTATCATTAATAAGTATATTATACATTTTGTAATCTATGGTAAATATTTTTATAACAGATCAAAGAAACAATAATATTTTGTGCGTAGATAATTTATTTATTATTTTACAGATAATATAAATGCCAGTTACCTTTTCACGCTTCAGAGCATTTTTCGGCCATGCGTGTCTTGTCCGCATACAAGTTGCTTACGTCGCTTTTTTAATATTTTTCCTGTCATGCGGGCAACGCGGGCGTTTCAAAAATCATTTCGCACCCGCATGCGGACCTAATCCACATACGCCCGTAAGTGGATTAGGTCCGCATAACTAACAAACATCACAGGAAAAAAGCCCTTAATCACTGATCCTATTTCAATAAAATTGTATTTTTTTTTCTTGGAAAGGACGTGGGACAATTTTTATCCTCAGAAAAAGATGAAGAACGATTACCAAACCTGCTCGATACAGAGATAGTAGCACACAAGATGTTGTACAGCATTGTACCTCCAGGAAACCCCCTTAAATAAACGCCCATGAGTACTCGTATAGTAATAGAATACCCACCAAAGTGCCGGTCCGGAGGCTCGGCGTAAGAAACTATTCTGTTACTTTGTACTTTGATTTCAAAGTATTGTTTGTTCTTTAACGACTCTCATAACATTATGCAACATCCATGCTTTTAGTATAAAACTTGTTTACCGTAGCGAAATAATAACAAAGTAGTTATCTAAGCACGTGCACTGCTATGACCACTTAAATCTATCCACGGGACCTAGATGACTCAGTTTTGCCTTATCTAGGCATTATTGCCGTGGGTAAGCCCCACTACGGCACGAAAGGTATCTCGGCCTCGCAGAAAACTGTCATGAAACATGGGTTCCGTTGAGAGAGTTTATCGGTGGCCCAACTTCCCTCATTTTTAATAGTTGAAACTCAAGAACTCAGAGATCAAATTATCAGTCAATTATAGTTTACTAGAGATCGCCCTGTGGTCGAAATTCAACCTTAAATATTAATTTTCAATTTAAACACATTGTTTCTTTTGGCATAAAGGTGTTGTTACCAGGCTATTAAATTTTATTAAAAAAAAATATTGACTTCAACCATAAACAAAAAAGTATTTCGTGTATGATTATAGTGTCATGTTAAAATATTGTAGTATGCGTAGCGTTTTATTTATTAAAAATATGCAAGATTATAGCATATTTAAAAATAAAGTTGGTATCCCACGCCCTGCCTCCATGTCAACTATAACTGGCAAAAAATTCTTGCTTCTACATCTTCGCGTATTTCTTGAAAAGGGGTATAAAGTTATCCACACGCAAATTAATATACAGATACATGTAGGTGTATTTTAGTAGACAGGGGAAAATAAAGTCTTCAAACTAGCGTTTAAACTTTAAAGACGTCTTAATATAAGTGAGTTATGACCTATCTAATTAAAACTGTGAAGATAGTATAAATTATGCTAAATATATTACTTAAATTATGGTAATGAATAATTTATTCGAACTATAATAGTGACAACAGAGTCAACATACATAATGCTAATTAAATATCAGCAGCATATCAGTAGCAGTAACAGACAGGTGGATAGACAGACACACTTTTACATTAGAATATTAGTAGACTAAGGGCCTGTTCTACCGCTTACTGTTAAAGTTTCTGTTATCCACAACTTTTTTGACAGATTCTCCATACAGAATCTGTCAAAAAAAGTTGTATCTGTCAAATAAACAGACTATCTGTAAGCGGTGAAACAGGTCCTAAAAGTATATTAATAAGTATGGATTAATATTAGATACCCAGATATTATATCGCTATACTAGAGCGCTGGTATCGTTTTGAGTGAAATCTGTTTATGCATCATTCAAACAATCAATCACCCTTGTAGTTTCATATTTTTATTATATACTATATCGCTGAATTTAATAACATTTAAAAATGCTTCTTATAATATTCTGACGTTGTTGTTTACATTTTCCGTCGTCGAGTCGTCTCTGTTTAATAACAGAGTGACAGAGTCGTTTACATGTATATTGCGTTAGCGTGAATTGCATCTATCGTGCACGTTTAAAAGTGATTGATTGAGATTGATAGTCAATATACATTGAAGATATTGTATAGGTAATCGTATAGATAGCACGCGCTAGTCCAAGGGCTAGTCCAAGTGTTTTACGGCTTACTGATAAATTTTCTGTTAGGCTATCGACAACATTTTTTGACAGATTCTCCATATGACTGTCAAATAAAGTTGTGGATAGACTATCTGTGAGCGGTGAAACAGGCCCTAAGATTACTAATCTTCGTTCCTTTCGTTAATTAGCACAAAAGTCATTTAAATTTTAACTTTGTATTTCAAGACGTGGCCCAAAAACCATAGTGACATATAACCAGAATTTCGTCGTTTTATAGAATCTGAATGTATTCTGTTTATCTATACTAATAATATAAAGATAAAGAACTTGTTTCTTTGAACGCGCTGATCTCAAGAACTACTGGTCGGAATTGAAAAAATATTTTTGTGTTGATCAGTCCATTTATCGAGGAAGGCTACAGGCTATATAACATCACGCTACGACCAATAGGAGCCAAGCAGTAATAAAAAAATATTGTTTAAACGGGATATTTTATAAAGTTTCACGCGAACGTAGTCACGGGCAACTACTAGTATAAAATATAACTCACAGTCCAGACCGATCAATCTATGGAGCTTTGATCGCGGTTAGTTTAGGAGGTTTCTAGTTCTGAAGGTCTATCTAAATACTGAGTGTTCATGTGTTCAATGAGAAGTTCATGACCTGTTGATAAAATGTGTCAAGTATCGGAACCAAAGGATGTTTATCTAATATATAAAATTCTCGTGTCACCGTTTTCGTTGCCATACTCCTCCGTAACGGCTTGACCGATTTTGATGAAATTTGCTGTGCTTATCCGGTATCTATGAGAATCGGCCAACATCTATTTTTCATCCCCCTAAATTATTTATGTGGCAAAACAACGTTTGCTGGGTCAGCTAGTATTTGATAAATTTGATTTGAATTATTATGAAATTGGGATTTGCAAAACATTCTTTCCGATCCGACTTTGGAGGAATCAATATCCTTTTATCGCATTTTTGCCAATATCGATTAAAGTTTTAATTATAATTTTAAAAGGTATAATGGGATTGACATGTCTTTGAATTAAAATCCCTAAATAAATAAATAGAATAAAATAAAGAGTCTTTGCAGTGACAAACAATTGTCTTATTTGTGGATGACAGGATTCCAATAGCTATCTCGAAAAAATAGATAAAAAAAAATCTTTCTATTTCGTTGTCGTTCGTTCGTTGGCAACTCTACTTTGTTTGGAGTAGAGCAGTTAAAGATTAGTGTGGTAGTCACATTCAAGATTACATTTACAATCACTTGATAGATAACGAAAGATACATTGTTATAAATGAGTCACAGCGAGGAATCCCTTCTAACGTCCAAACAATGTTAGACTATAATTTGTTTGATAACGTTTCACCTTGACTTATTCAAATACGCAGTCACTTTCCCTAATGTGAAAAGGCCAAAGTTCAGCCTTCGTTTCTTTATCATCACTTTGCCAAGTCCATTTAAGACGAGTTCGATAAACAAATTCAATAACAGATGAACTCAAAAGTCTTTTTAAAGGTGATCGTACATACCTCAGCAACGCAACGTACGCTCGGCGCGGCGCGGCGCGTCGCGTTATATAAAGCGCAGTGAATTTTTGTGGGTTACAGTCGCACCTAACGGTCTCTCATTTCCCTTAGCCCTAGTAATTCTAACGAGCCACCAGTATCACTTTTCACCATCTAAAGGGTTCATGTCTCGCGTCACATGAGCCAAATAGGGGGATAAATAGAAAACCTTCGGTTCGTCCATGATATCTCATTAAGTGGATGATCACTAGATGGATGTTTCAATCTAAAACTTTCCACTAACAGTTATATAGGTATAGGATTAGAAAAGAGTTATATAGTAATAAAAGAGCGTCACAGTCTAGTAGGTAAGACCTTTGATTCGCATTAGAGGGTACAGGTTCGAACCCCGGTGTAGGTGTGTACCAATGAGACATTTTCTGTGACAATTTTTCACACATTTGAGACATTTTCTTTTTTTCTCAAGTACATAACACGGATGTTCATTGTCGTGGGAGAACCATGCTTCGGCACGTATGGGCCGGCTCGACTGGAAATATAACACGGCCTTACAGAAAACTGACGTATAACGGCGTTATGCTTGTTCGTTCAGTGAGTGGTTTACCGGTGGCCCAATTAG
Organism: Cyclargus thomasi; assembly: GCA_026546445.1. Lineage (NCBI taxonomy): Eukaryota > Metazoa > Arthropoda > Insecta > Lepidoptera > Lycaenidae > Cyclargus > Cyclargus thomasi. Next base: position 16,017 of record JAOTAV010032933.1, read on the forward strand.
GGAATAATCTCCTATCCCTTTTCCCATTCCCTCATAAAAAGGCCGCCAACGCACTTGCGACTTCGGATGTCACGAGTGTCCATGGGCGACCGCAGTTGCTTTCCATCAGGTAGCCCGTCTGCTCGCTTACCCCCTAAATATCATAAAAAAGAGTGTTACAATGTGAGAGTGAGACAAAGTGTTAAAAATCAAAGGAAATAAAATAGTACCGTCAAAAATTTTAATTCGATATAGCTATCGTATTAATAACTCGATTTTCATATTTTTTGTAAATTTTAGATATAAATTAAGCAGAGAAATCTTAAACTAGTTAGCCTTATGTTAACAGTGCTCTGATTTAACCGTCTGGAATTGTGTAGTCGACGCCCATAATTGGTAGACAAATTAAAATTTGATAAGAAAATTGATTTATTCACAAATGGCCAGGGTTAGAGGCCAGCGTCGTATTGTTATTGTTATCATATTTACTCTTATTTACTCCTATTTACTTGGCCCTGGACCCTCAGTCTCATTCAAGTTGGGATAGGACGAGGGCGTCAGTATAAGATGGTTGTCTTCATATGTGGTTATAAACTGTATTGGAGAAGGAGACTTCGAATTATTAAAATACAGAGGTAAGTAAAAAATGGAGGTCCGCAGATCGTCCCTGAATTGTTCAGAATACAAATAAACTTTTTAAACAATGTGATGCAATAATGTTTAAATACTTCAAATTGCGACGTATATTAAATACCTTTACACGTTTGATTTTTATATTTAACGAGTTTATCTTGTTTTAAAAGTTATATCAAATAAAATTACTATGTGAGACATACCTATGGCAACAAAAAAGGAACGAAAACACTAGAATTTGCGCTTTGTAATAAAACGGAAAACGTGTTTAAAATCTGTTAAATATCTAGCTTCATTTTAATAATGTTTTTGCTTTAGTGATAAGCTTGTTATCTTAAATTTTTCTTCCGTACAAAAATGCTAATTCATTATAAGACTCAACAAAATCATGAATCGATAAATTACATTTTAGCATGTTTTACAGACTATAGGCTTCCGTATTCCCAGTAGACATTAAATTTAAAATTATTCTCAATTAATATATATGTATATGTTACAGACAATGTGTACAATTCAGGCATTTTATACACAGCCTAGACAATGTGTAGAATGATTGATGCGTTCAGAGAATTTATGAAATATATTTTGTGCAATAAAACTACTATATGTATTCAATGCCTTAAATATTATAAGGCAATACGTCTAATACCGTTTTATTTATTAAAAAAAAATGCTAGACCCATTAATCTTGCAATCTTATATTCTCTAGCATTATTTAAATTGAATTATGAAGTCAGTCTCCCGTTTGACACGCCCTTATAGTTTAGAAGTTTGTATGAAAATCCGAAAACGCGTGCTAAGGCTGATAAATGATATATTCGATTGTAAATACGCACGTGAGCAGCACGTGATGTGGTGATAATCTTTATTTTATTGTGCCACTCGCTGGGCAATTCCGGATTTTCGTGAACTCTGTACAAACCTGATTTCACAGTCACGACTCACGAGTCATTACTGATTACACATTTGTGTATACTACTAATCATTATACAAATGTTTTTGTGTGTGTAATGCGCTGGTGTACGTTCGCTTCCATTTTATACTTACTACTAAGCGTTAATTAACCTTACTATATTATGAAACAGTATAAAACACGTTTACTTTATATAGTACTTCAAATAATAATAATAACTCCCATACCGGTTTCGATGACGATAGCCAGTTTCATAGAAACCCCCCTAGACAAGTGTCAAGCGAGTGTCGTTTACGATAATCGCTTGGCGTGTTTTTGTATGGGATTGACATATATGAACGAAAAGTCACGTGGTCTAGTCGAGTTCGAAAATATCAATCCCATACAAAACAAGCGAAGCGATTATTGTAAACGTTAATCGCAATCATCGCAAATCGCACGCAGGAGTAATTTACAGTGCTCAAGTGTGTGCGCATTACAAGGATCACTCTCTTTTCCTTTACTCTCACAACCCAGTGGGACGGATGACCGATACGACTGACGAGAGATCAGACCGACGTTTTACATGCCTATCCGACGCATGGATCATTTTACTTGTCAGACAATCAGGTGGTCAGCCTGCACTGTCTTAACCAAACTTGGAAACAACTTGTTTTCAACGCGGGAATCGAACCCCCGACCTCCGGGTGAAGAGCCGAAATCTGTACGACTAGGCCACGGAAGCGTTATATAGAAAAAGTATACTTTACCATAGACCAATTATTTTATTTCTCTATGACTTCACAGAAAAAGTATAACTACCAGCTACCATGTGCTACGGCGTAGCGGGCAGGACCTTTGTGTATAGGGATATGTACGCGTGTCGCGTACTGCCTCATAATGTAGGCCACATTCCACACTATTTTTTAACCGACTTCCAAAAACGAGGAAGTTATATGTTCAAAGTCCCAATAATTTCAGATTAGCTCATGATTAAATAGACATTGTACCGATTTCAAAAGTATGTAGATTGTGTACAGAAACAGTTGAAGTTTAGCCAAATTCTGAAAAAGCCCAATTTATGAACTAATATTATTTGATACTTTTCAGTTTACAGAAGTTTATTTTAATTATTTTTTAGTTTTTTCCTTGGAAGTCTGTTTTTTATTTTATGTTAAAAATATTTATTATTACGAAACTCGTTATGCTAAAGGTGATCGCGTATTTGCCAGCACCGCACGAGACGAGGGGAGTGCACCCATGTACGCTCTTGATCTCGAGCGGGCTTTGTCTCGGCGAGAGTGTACAGCCGTCATTACAAAAAGCAAACCTTTTCTGACTCCTTGAAGACAAAACTAGGTTCTTTTCTAAGCTACTATTACAGAAGCTAGTTTTGTCTACACTACAATACACAAATAGTAATCTCATATTATTACGTCTTGCTACTGTAGAGTATTCCAGTCTTTAGGCTGACAGATTGTTCGGATAAACTGTCAAATTTCCTTTTTGCATCTGCAGCCAATTTGTCTATCCTGCCGCATGCTGTAAAGAGAAACACTGTCTGGGTCGCCATGCTGATCGTGCAGGTATCTAGAGAGAGTCAGTGTAGCGGCCCTTAAAAATTAATAATCAGAAAAAATGCTATTGTATGGTATTCTATCATATATGCCTTACTGTATTAATAAACTGAATTCAGAACCGGAATCCAGAATGTCATTTTAGAAGTGCGTAGCTGGCCTTATTTTATTTACATCTCTCTGGCAGCAAAGTCACTTTCACTAGCAAAAGTGTGAAATACGCCAAAACCGCTGTAAATATGTCGATGCCTGGCAAGTAACCAACTATTCACACGTGAAAGTTTAACATTTGGCTAAATATTTACATAACAACAGGTGTATATGAACAATATGAACTATGTTTATAAATAACCATTACCAGATCAAAATAATAAAAAATCATGAATATTTCCTATTAATATTATTAAATACTTTTAAGTTTAATATTATTGTTTTTCTTTGGGAGTCGGTTTTAATTTTTTGTTAGTGTAATTGTTCCCTAATTGTTCAATCTTAACAATGAAATGTGCATGGGTCAGTTAGTAAATTATAACATGCGATAAATCACTTCTCAGGAAGGAAAACCAGACTTATTTTTAAATAAAATATATTTTATTACTAAAGTCTTCTATAGATATATGTACTCATTTATATGAATAGCCATAGAATACCATAACCCATAGGCCTGCCAAGGTCTACCACTAACCAAAGTAATTATACCGCGTCTCTCGCGACCTCAACATTGTTCAGATAGTCTACTAATTGAGTAAGCAGGCAGTAAATATTGTTAGCTAGTAAGTATCAAAATTCCTCCAGGTAGATAACTGGACAGCAGTATTTTACACTTACTAATGGAATATTCTGTATATTCCATTAGTAAGTGTAAAATATATCTTATTGAAGAAAAGATCTACTTATTATCTACATAATTATTATTAACACCAAATACGTCTACAGCATTACTACAATGAGTATGAGTAGTAAGGTATACCAAAAATAACTATGAAATAAAACTCTAGGATGTAACCGAAAAAATATTATGACATTCATATAGGGGACCACCACAGCTAACGAAAAAAAATTCTTTCGTTTTCAGCGCTGTTTATTTTACAGTATAATGAACACACAAACACCCTAACTAAAGTATTATCATTTGTCACTTTGTGACGCCCAGTGTGAGCACTATATGTCTGAACTTTGGAAACGTTTCTTAGTAAATTAATTACTACAGTATTTTGGAAATTACATTTTATTGTACGAACCTCCTACAAGAGAAGAAGAATGTCCCTATCGCGCCATTCTCCTACTCTTGAACTAGATTTTAAAGACCTTTGTCTGTTGACAGCGATGGGGCGCACGAGTCGATGCTGGGGGACGCGCGGATCCCTCAGATCACGAAGAACACCCTCAAGGACGAGGAGTACGAGGCCCTGCAAAGCTTCCTCCGTAGCATCAGCTCTACCGCCACCCTGCCGCCCTACGTCAAGGGCGAGACCTACTCCTCAGTACGCGGTGTACTCAACCAGGTGGGGTTTTAACACGTTGTTGTACCCCGGTTGCCCCACCCCAATCCTGCCAGGGATGCATAGGAGCATTTCCCGTCCAAAAAAAGGACGAGGCAAACTTCCACATTTGCGAGGCAGCGAGCAAACCGGTGCCTCGCAAGTGTATAATTCGGAAATGGCGTAAAAATACGAATGTTTTGGGAACATGTTTTTGTAAAATTAAAAGTAGTTTATGTTGCATTCTTTCAACTTCTAAAAATCTTTGTTAAAAAATCAAGTCGATAGGTTGCTTCGTTAAGGTGTGACAGAAGGACAAGCAAACAAACACACTTTCTCGTATATTCAATATTAGTATGTATAGCAGACAAGCAGACGGGTTACCTGATGGAATGCAACTGCCGTCGCCCATGGACGCTCGTGATATCCGACGAGTCGCAAGTGCGTTGCCTGTTCATGAGGAAATAGTAATAGGGATAAGAGGATTAGGGAAATTGGGCCACCGGTAAACTCACTCACTAAACCATCGACACTCGCGACATCTGAAGAGTCGCCAGTGCGTTGCCGACATTTTTTATGAGGGAATAGGGAATGGGAATTGGGATAGAGTATTAGGGAATTCAGGCCACCGGTAAACTCACTCACTGAACGAAATACAGCACAACGCCGGTTCACGCCAGTTTTCTGTAAGGCCGTGGTATCACTCCGGCCCATTCGTGCCGAAGCATGGTTCTCCCACGGCAATAAGCATCTGTATTAAGTACTTAAGATCGGAGTCTCATTTGATCACGCCTCCACCCGGGGTTGGAATCTGCACCCTCTCGAGTATCTTACCCAGGTTACGGACGCTCTATAATGACGTAGGTTCGTCACTGGCTAGGTAACATTTTTTTCGATGGTGCCATTATTCGATTGTTATAATCTAAATAACAATAACCTTGAAATAAACAATTCGTCGATATGGTAATTAAAATGAATACTTTATACGAACTCGTATTTAATCACACATTATCTGGTTCTGGTTAAACATTATTTTATGGAATTTTCGTATTGTATTGAAATTTGTTCACAGTTTTATGTACAGAATTTCCTCGAACTACCCAATATCAATTATTTCTGCCTCATCTACGACTGGAATACCATTCCTTTCTTAAGAGCATTGTACATAACGTTTTCCACCTTCTAAACTCTTACCTTGAGTAATGATTTTGTAGTATGTTGTGGAGATGCCTCAGAACTACAATAAATACTTAAAAAACAAAGGCATAGAAGCCTAGCTCTGAGGCATTTCCACATACTACAAAATCACTACTCTAGGTGATGGCTTAGAGAGTGGAAAACGTTTGGTACAGAATCCTCTTAACTAGTCTGTAGACGTCTTGTAAACAAATACTTAAACATAATCGTATGCAGCATCTACATAATCACCGATGTTCGTTGTCCGTTGGTACACGCCTCCAACGAGGTTCGAACCTGCACCCTCTCGAGTGCGAACCAAAGGACATACCCACTAGACCACGGACGCTCTAATCATATCATCGTCTGTATCAGTATTTGCCAATTTATTTCGCCGTATGTTTTTACTGTACATTTTTTATATTCTTGTTACACCTTCTTGTTTAACCATTTATTTTTCGTCACGTAACACGAAGCTGTTATGACTTACGTTAGGCTATCATCGTAAATTAAATTTAACATAAAATTTTACGACCACTTTACCTGTAAGGACTTTTAACATTAATTTACGTTATAAAACCGATAATATATTGTTATTTTTGTAAACTGTCCAATTTCACTTGTTGCACAACTGCTGTAATACAACAAGTATTAATATAATAATTATGTGATATCATACAAAATGTAAATGCGGAATATGCATGTGACTAAATTTATTTTATAAAAATAATCATGATCTTTTACTTAAAGATATGATTGCATAATAACAAAAAATCTCAGATTTCTGTGGATAAATAAGTAAGAGACATAGTAAGTACAATATAATCTAGTGAAACGGCGTTGTGCTGTGTTTCGTTCAATGAGCGAGTTTACTGGTGGCCCAACTTCAACTTCCCTAATACCCTGTCTCTATAAATCCCTCATAAAGGCCGGCAACGCACTTGCGACTCTTCAGATGTCACGAGTGTCCATGGGCGACGACAACTGCTTACCATCAGATGTTAGTCATGATAGTTGACTAGATTAGACACAACGTAACCAAAATTACGTACGTAACATGGTAACGTTGCATGTGTAAGTTGTGACCTACGTAAGTCCGCCATCGGTTTATGAATCAACCTAAGTACCTACGTTATATAAACATTCTTATCAATGACTACCCCGCTAACAAGAAGGCAGTGTAAACCGATATGTCAGTAAACATGCCAGCCGCCACTCACCACCTCAATTAGCTATATTGCTTTCGTAACTCCTGCACCACTTGTTGTTATTAATTCCTTATAAGTAGGACACGAGGCGAGGCTTCTTCCGATTCTTCGTTCGTTAATAATATGTACTACTTTACTCGTTAATAATATGCCCCGACCGGGCCGTGCCCACATGACATGACCATCGCGTCTTTTGGTGCCCAACGTAGAATGAGCAACAAAAGACAGATGACGCAACGTCATGCTGCCGTTACCGGCTTAAGGAAAGATGGCATATATTAAGCTACACCTTGAGTTGCCATCGTCAAAATGACGGTAACAGGGCCTTAATCTCTACCCCGAACTTCTAGACCTGATTTTTTCGCGGACGCCAAAACATTAAATTTCGATTTACCCTGTTAATTAACATTACAATTTGTATGTAAATAAGTTTGTTAGCAAGTGTTCTTAATAAACAGACTCTAATTACTTTTAACTAGCAATTTATTTTAATTAGCAGGCTGCTAGGATTACATAGAGGCGTGCCGCATAACGCGGTTGTTCGCAAAAGTTTGTTCGATAATAACCAGCCCCCCTAGACAATTGGCAAAAGATTATCATTAACGAAAATCGCTTGGCGTGTTTTGTATGGGTTTGACATTTTCAAACGACGACTAGATCACGTTAATTTTTGTGGGGGCAGGTAGTCTAGGTCCAGATACATAAATTAGTACTAATAACCTCAGATATTTTCTGACTTTGGCATAATGTAAAAAATCTTAATGTAAGCCATACTCTACCGTTATTGCCAATGATCATTAATCGTTCACCGGCACCATCAATGTGCAAGGAATGAGCAACCACACAATCGATCGTAATAGCCGAGGAGGTGTGAGTGCTATTTTTGTAGTAAGTCAAGCGTCGTTTAAACCTAGTACATTTTGTAGATTAGGTAAAATGGAGAAGAAAATAATGAGGGCATTTTTTATTTTATGGTGGGATAAGAAGCTACATCGATTTTAAGGTTATAAAAATGGAAAAATCTTTAAATTTTAAAATTGAATATTTACTACACGATTTAAGACTGCAAGGCCAAAAGCATTTAGCTAAATGTGACAAAAAATATCTGGGAAGATTGCTTACGAAACTATGACAGGCTCGATAAAAAACTGATGATTTAAATGTAAGCTACCTTAAATCATCAGTTTTTATGTGAAAGTGATCTTGGGAGTATTTTTAACGCCCCCTATTTTTTATTTCATGAAAATCATGAACATGTAGAAAGCCTACACTAGCTTAATCTAACGCGCTCGAGCAAATCTAAAATTCCCCTAATGGGCTTACTACCTACTATAATACTTTGGCGAGTACGTCAAAGTGTACATCAAAGGCAATCATAGCAGATCATAGCTACTACGACCGGCAAGTATAGCCGAATATTCCCTATACACGATCGTGCTCGCGTGCCATCGTTTGTATTCGCGAATTATATAAAGAAGAACTATTATGTAATATAATATAAATTCAATACATTCTCGCTATGTCAATTATCATACTGGAAACTTCATCTCCCATCTCTCTATATTTCAACCGACTTCAAAAAAAAAGAATATTGTTTAAAGTATGCTCTAACTGTTATGTTTTAGTGCCTCATCACCTGCGCGGTGCTCATCCTGGCGGCGGGCGCTGGTCACCCCATAGGCTTCTCCGCTGTAGCTCTCCCCCAGCTCAGAGAAGAGAACTCCACACTACGGATAGACGACGACATGGGCTCGTGGATAGGTAAGCTTCTAGAATATTCTTGTCTAAATACCAGCCACATATATTACAATATCAGAGTGACTGATTGCTAATCTTAAACATTCTAATTTCTTAACATAAATTTGTATGACGTACTTAATGAATGGTCCCTTACGGGTACCAGACAACGGAAATATATTTAATACGTTTATACTATACATATATTTAAGAATTTTATTATATGATACACTTATTTAATACACATCCAAGACCCAGGAATATTGAAAAACTTTTAATATAAAATATATGTGCAACTATTTAAAATCTTTATATAGACATAAGAGCCGGGGAGGTGAGAGTGCTATTTCTGTAGTCGACTCGAGCGTCGTAGAGACCTATTACGTTTGTTGTACGTCACGTTGTAAAAAATAATAAGGGTATTTCTTACTTTAGCGGTAGAATAAGACGCTACCGCCAATTAAAGGTTATAAAAAAGAAATTCTTTTAAAAAAAATGTTTACTTTGAACATTTATTGGACGATTTAGACAAGTCCTAAAGCATTTAGTTAAATGTGTTGAAAGTGTTCTTTGGCGTATTTTTAAAGCAGTCTTAATCTTAATTTGACGGTTTCGTTGACATTTCGGTGCTTAAAAATAACTTTTTAAAAATCGAATTAACTAAGTTGTAACGTTGCTAAAATTATTTGACCAAGAAAATTGATTTCCCGACTTTACTCGACACTGGCCATGGTATAGGCGTAGCGCCATAAAAAGAAAAGAAAGAAAGTATTTATTACACATATTCGGTTTTCATTGTTTTTAAGATGTATTCTGCTTTTAAGGGGTGGAAACAAATCCAACGACTCAATAACCATGAAAAATGGTTCAGCAGATCTCGAGTTAATATATAGAGATACGCATATTTAATACACATCCATGACCCAGGAACATTAAAAAACTTTTTGTTCCGTCGGCGGGATTCAAACCCGCGACATCCGGCGTGAGCTACCAAAGCGCTCAACCACTGCTCCACAGAGGTCGTTATATTCTATATCATTACTGAAATTTATCATTCAAGTGAAGTAGATACTGCAGCCGCACCTAAAGGCATTTAATTTAACCTTATATCCCACTCCCGGTACATGTTTGTGGTACACTTTACAGAAAAACTATAAGAGCTTTAGGTTTGAGCTTCAAAATTGTTTTGAGCTTAAAATTGTTCAAAAATAAAATAGTTTTGATATGAAAGACAAAAATAAAATAAAATTTCATCGTACTGCTAACGCCATCTATGAGTTGAGTGATGTGTAAAAGTAAAGTTAAATTTATCCTAATCGTTGCTCTTCTCAACTCATAGATGGCGTTAGTAGTAAAATATTACTTTTATATGTTATTTAGTTTTATCTTAAATCGTTGTTTAGTTAAACGAACTGAATATACTTATATATTGTATCCAGAACTATACAATTTTATAAAAAAAAACTGTCACAGTCACAGAATACTCTGAAAAACCCAATGTTTACAAAACAAACAGCATTAAAAATCTCGCGAGTCCTCTATAAAGCTGTGCTTTTTCACTAGTATATTACATAATATAAGTACCTACGTATTTATATAATGCCTTTTACATACTCCTATTCTACAGACTAATGTTTCAAATGAGAAAAAAATTTAAAATTAGTTTGTCGATCAAACACGTCGAATCTATTGAATATATTTTGATAAGTAGTAGCTGACTTAGATTATCTTTGGATACGTTCTATCAGATGAAAATTGACATGCGCCGTCGCATAAACTATTTCTACGTAGACAAAGCCGATAAATACTGGTATATTTTAACTTAGGTACTTTTTTTATTGATAAACTAATTTGACTATAATTAGTAATATTATGGTACTCAATGTTAATTTTTACGGCTCTTATGAAAATGTTAAGCAATTTCAATAGCTCCATTATTGCATACTGAATAATAATATTACTAATAATAGAACATTTCTGCTTACTAAAACACAATTAGCAATCACAATTAATATTTTATTAGAGACTTATCTGCAGAAACTCAAATAATTGATGCATTTCAATACATCTCTTCAATTTTTACACAAAATGAAACCAAAAAAATCCACCAAAGACTTAGGTCTGTACATTGCACAACATAGCTGTTACTAGTAATCTCGTAAGTTGTGAATATATAAAAAGAAAACAGATATAGTGAATAATACCTACTTAAATATGGTGAATGTATAATGGGGGAACATTGAAAGAGAGCCAGTTGACGGATCTTTATCATTTGGTCATAATATGTCGATTCCATAAGTCCTGATGTGTCCGGCTGAGTTGGTCAAGTTATGTCAACATAACTTGACCAAATTACTTATTAGATCCACGATCTGTATCTGTTTCAACTTCTCAGAAGTATAAGTATGCTTTGAGTTCCTAAAACAACGCCAAATCCCCAAATGTGTATCTTTAAGGAATAAGGAGTTCCATTAGCACCTCGGTAACCATGGTAGGTATTAAATCTTACTTTTTAGTGTCAAACGATCAGAATGCTTATATCAAAACCAAAATCAACTTAAAATATTTCCTGTACGTGCAATTTACTAAACAAGTTAGTTTAACATTCTGAGTTTTGACAGCAAAATTATAGAGAATTACGCGATCACTGAGAGACCGAACTTAGAATACACAATATTGTTGTAAATTACTTAGGTAACCTCTGCGGTCGGACTGAACATACAAAATAAATTATATTCCAAGAGAAGCACAATAAACATTTTAATGTACTTTTTTACATAGCATTACCTCCACCAATGGATAATGACTAGGTAATAATACTTTAAGCTGTGTACATGTGTTTTTTGCATACAGATGATTGTGAAAATAGCAACGTTGATATCGAAAAAAGATTGTGATTTGTATAAGCAAACTCGTGTCGTTTGTGCGCTTGAACCAATGACCTCTATAACATAAATACTTTTTTTTTTTATTTACGCCATTTTGCCACTGATGGCAGTGGTGGCCGGGAAAGGAACGAATGATAGAGATTTGACAATGAGATAAAATATATCGATAAAAATGTATTATGCAGCTCAATTAAAATATTATGATGCGATCGTAGACGGGGCAAAGTAGGTTAGACGTTTCTTTTGAAAATAATAATGTTTCTGCATTAATTTTAAAACCTTCACACAGTTATGTCACTGATATCGATATAAGTTTTATCAACGGAAAACTTGCAGCACTATTGAATGTCATTTTTCAATAATGATTAAGCGGCCATTTGCAATTTACGTCAAATTTAGTTCTTTTCCCGATCAGGCGGGGTGCTTCAAATCGTCTCAGTAAAGAGCTGTCATTTTAAAGGGTATCGTTAGTCCAGCGTATTTATTTAATATAGGTTTGCAGTGGCTTGAATAAGCAAATCACATTTTTTTCTGAGCTGTCATTTTCACACTGAACTCTACGTGAGTGACACGTATTATCGTTTATTTTAGTTACACCCTGTATACATACATGATACACAGCAACAACATAATTATATGTTTTGATAGCTGTTGCCGCGACTATATTTATTAAATATTCCGTTTTTCCTTTTTTTTAATTACTAATCGGCTCCTACTGGTCATAGCATGTTATAATAAAAACTAACCAACACAAAAATAAGTTTTCCATTCCGGCCAGTAGTTCCTGAAATTAGCGCGTTCAAACAAAGAAACAAACTATTCAGCTTCAAATTATTAGTATAGATTGTGCTGACTGGCAAAATACGTTTGAATAAAATTACAAAGTCATACTAAAGGTTTCAAAAAATCTGAAGGTTTTCCCCAAAACATAATGTGTACCTACAAATGTAACTTACAGTGCTGAAAAACCGGTTAGGTTGGTTTTGTGTGAAAAATGGCGCAATATAAATACTGTACCTACATTAATTTTTTATTTCCAAACTTGTTCTAAAACCGCTTTATCATTCCAATTTTCGTGTCACAAATTCATACAATTGCATCATCTTTCTTTTCAAACTTTATAAAAAATTATCTAAGACCGGCAATAGACAGTCTGTTGGTTAGTCTGGGATTATAGAAATTGTCATAACTAAGTTTATTTATTTTTATTTATATGGCGCTTCGGCTATAACCATGGCCAGTGTCAAGTAAAAGCGGGAAACCAATTCTCTTCTTCCAATAATTTATAGCAACGTTACATAAATTTCGTCAAGTCTAAAGTCTAGTCAGAGTAAAGATAAAACGTCAATACAGTCAGAGTCAAGTCAGTCGATTTAGTAAAGCGTTAGAAGCTTTACTAAAACATCGGATGGAGTGTTGGAGGGGAACACAAAATAGCACGTTGTATCACTTGTCCACACTTGTGCATGACAACGAATGTTTAATATTCGATATTACGAGTATACGATTATCACATATTAAACACATACAACGTTATTCTCGGAATTCCCCCAAAAAACCACCATAACTAAGTTAAATTGTAATAAACTAAATGTCTAGGCGGAATGTTATTAGGGAATTCGTTGTGAACGAAGATGAAGGAGGAAAAAAATATAGCTTTCAAATTACTAACAACACACAAAACATCTGTTCATCCTTATTTTATTTTTTAAGTTTTTACTTATATTATTATAAATGCGAAAAATTGTTTGTCTATCTATCTACGACATAGGCTACTATTCATCCCGGGAAAATGTATGGTTTGACGAAGATAAATTTTGGCGCAACACAGTTGAAGGGCGTCGTCTAATAATTAAAAATTAAAAAAAATCGTGTGGCAGAAATGTACGGTCTAAATTATTACAGCCAGCATTCACTCCGCCGCGACGCCGCTCGGCTCGATGCTGTCCGGCCCAGTGATGGAGGCGATAGGCCGGAAACGGACCCTGCAGGCCTCCACCCTGCCGCTGGTGCTGGGCTGGATCATCATAGGCACGGCCACTCACCACATACTGATACTCCTCGGTAGAGTCGTCTGTGGTTTCGCTGTCGGAATCCTCGCTGCACCCTCACAGGTTAGTCATTATTTTTCCGTGGAAAAGCGACACTTCGGCACGAATAGGCTAGCTCGCCTGTAGAAATGCCACGGCCTCACAGAAAACCAGCGTGATGACCATATTTAATGCTATGCATAATAATACCTAGGATTTCTCGGCACGCTAGCTTGGATGTTCGTTTTAGGGGAAAAAAATGATTTCCTAACATATTGTTTTACTCCACCTAAAGAGCAGAGAGCCTGCTCCTCAGTCAACCTCAGATTGTTATGTACGTCGTAACTCTTATGCAGATACACTGTAAGGTCATATACCTCAGAAGTTTTGCACTAAAATCGTGTTTTGAGAGGTTTTTGTACTTTAAAGGCTAATATTTTTTTGTTTTGTTTACTTTACTTACAAACAACAAGAGGCTGTTCACTTTTCTCAATATAAACAAATTGTTGATTCGTAATAAATATCTATGTTGATACGCGGCTAGCTGCCCGTGTTCACTTTGTTGGGCGGTTTCGAAGGAGTTAGGTAACTTTGTGAACATGTGTCATTACACTTTAGGAAATGAAAAATTCATAGCAACCATTTTTAGAATATGCATACTTGCTAAAAATCGATAAAACCGTCTCGGAGGAGAAGGTTACTAACATTGTGACACGAGAATTTTTATTATAATATAAGATCAAAATCATAGCAGCAAGCTACAAATCTGATAATCGGAAAGCTGATAGCAAATTTTGAGTAAGTGTTTAAGGCAAGATGAAACCTTGTCATAGAACTCTCCTATTACACCCCAATACGGCACTGCAGACCTGGCTGATGAGAAGCGGGGCATACCCTACATTTACAAAAAAAAATATTCCAAAAATATATATTTGAGGTAATATGTGTTTTTATAATATGTTTTTGTTAAATATTTAAGGAATAGAAAAAATTATAAGCCAGATTATTTGGTGGGGGCCGTAACATTGCCAGGCGCGTGCAAATATGGTTTTCAAAAAATTGCTTGCGAACTATAAAAATATATTTTTGGCAACTTGAAATTTTAATACAGGATTTTTCATCACTAAATAATCCGATTCCGATGTATCTTTTTGGAAAGTTTATTGTCCAAATAGTCCACTACAAAATACGTGCAACAATCGACGTCTTGCATAGGTAATTAAAAAGTGAATTAGTTCACCAATATCCTTAGTTACAGTAAATCAGTTTTCTCTATCGTTTTTTTTTACGATTAAATTCGATACTATATTAACTTAATACGGAAACTATAATATCTACATTATCAGCTCGCAATTTGTCGATAGATATAATATATTGTATATCCAGTGATTTATATTGTTATGTCGATATATCGATAACTCGCGATATTGCCGCGGCGAACGTGCCAAAGTAATGATCGCTATCTTATCGAGTGGATTACGTAGACAGTATTTAATTTAATATTTTCTATAGACGGAGGTTGGACTTTGCCGGCTCATAAAATATGTAACATTTTTTTATGTAATTAGGAGGCGAATGAGCTGGGTTGGAAGTAGACAATAATAGTTACAGATACTGTGTACCTTAACAGAGTGAATAAGGGTCCCTTTCTTATCTCTCTGAAGGAAACAGCCTAGACGCACTTGAAAACTTCATAGATTTCAAGTGCGGCTGGATTGTGCACCTTCAGGGAAATAAGCGCCACCTCTGATACTGCTCATGCAGTATCAGGGCGGTGCTAAATCTATAGTGCAGATTAAACAGGGGTGTGCGCTCCCTATATGGATAAATGCAGTGCACTACATTGCCATACACAGATTATTTTTACTATTAGTAGACTTTAATTATTATTAATTAAAACAATAAACAAAATATAATAAATCAAAAGGCATATATCCCATTAAATACATTCTGTTAAAAAAACAGGCCAAGTCTCGATTGAGCTGCTTGTTTTTCTCTAAAAAGTAATCAAAGACTTATAATATAAAGACTAGTTTTTGGTGGTATAGCACTTATTTTTGTAGACAGGTTACTTTTAGCACAGTTTTTATTAGTACACATGTTTGTATTCTTTTTTTCCAATGATACGGAACCGGATTTTGAAGGGAGCCGCTTCCTCTACCTTCTTCCTATTTCAAAAGGTACAAAACTTAAAAATCACCGTCGTCGTCAAAATAGTCATGGTTTTTGCCAATTTTTAATCCAAAAAAAAACGATTTTCATAGTTTTCCTTTTATGTGACTATTAAATCCTAGCTTTGCACCAAATTTACTACGAAGGATAGTACTAGTTCTATTTTGATGATCGTGAGTGTGTGAGTATTGAATACGCGAAACTTTGCTATCGCTTAAGAACTAAATGACCTACAGACTTGAAGTTTTGGATTTCAAGTATGTGTTGTGAGCTTACTAGACGGCGAAAATTTCAGCTTGCTGGTACTATTCAGAGGTTCTCAAATAGGGGCTGAAAATGCGACGAAATGGTTACTGTAAAAATGGTATTTTCTTCACGCTCGACTTGTCGGTGCCACTGCCGTACCACCAGATTTATTTAATAGCAAACGCGGCCAACGGTTGTCGCTTAAGCGCCGCGCGGCGGCGCGACTTTTTCATCTCATGCAGCTTTGAGTTGCTTGTCTTCGTTGCATGTGTGCGAAGTAATTTTAATGTTCATGCAATGGTCACGACGCACATACGCATAGGCCGTGACTAAGGCGTCTGCGACATGACTCGGGGCGAAGTATACGGAAGTTGTGATTTTCGCCACGATATATGCCACTATCAGAGCTCTAGATCGCGCTAGCGCTTTGCCGTAGGTCCGCATACATTTTAATTTGGTGATTTTGGGTTTAAAGTGATATCATTTGCACTAGTACTTAATAATAACGGACCTGACAGACTCGGTCCGGCCGGGTATCTCGCCTATCGCCGTAAAGTGTATGCCTTGTGGAATGTGGATATATGCTGTCCACGCCGCTGAGATTAAGCCACCCCTGATGCAGCACTTCCTGATACGGCCAAGAATTTCGACGACACAGATAATAGCCTCATAGTCAGGTTAGGCCTTAGGGACGCAAGGGTTTCATTCCACACGGGCGCTACACGACCTAAAGTTGCCTCTCATAGGACGAAACAGGACGCAACTAAACGTTTTTAAGACATTAAAGCCATTTAAATTCTTTTGTTTATTGCAGGTTTACCTCGGTGAAATATCAGAACCAAGGCTACGAGGTCTGCTCATCGGCACGCCCTTCGTGGCATACTCGCTGGGGGTGCTCTATGTGTATGCCCTCGGCGGAGCCATGTCATGGCGATCAGTAGCGCATCTCTCCATAGTGCTCCCGTGCCTGGCATTCGCGGCCTTATGCTTCTCACCCGAGAGCCCAACTTGGCTTGCACGCCGCGGCCGGTTTCATGATGCTATGGCAGCTATGGCGAGACTCCGAGGCGACCCAGATACCGTAAGTATTTAGTTCAATTTTATAAGCTTTAAGTGAAAAGCGATTTACTTAGGATATATAAATACATAATACTTATTGCCGGATCGACCGGAGTGAAACCATGGCCTTACAGAAAATTGGCGTGAAACGGCATTGTGCTGTGTTTCGTCTAGTGAGTGAGCTTATCGATGGCCCGACTTCCCCAATCTCCTATCTATATTCCTATTACCTCATCAAAGGCCGGCAACGCACTTGCGACTCTTCGAATGTCGTGAGTGTAGTAACCCGTCTGCTCGCTAAATATCATAAAAAATAGGATGTCTCTTCGAAATGTTTTAAACTGTAGATGCGTGTCTTATTTTAATTATTATTAACCAAGCAATATCTGGTCGGACGTGTACTTTTGAATCATATTGAAACTGTTACTTGTACCAATTTTTAAATCTTAAATTAGGTACTCTAAAACCTATACGTAGAGGGTAATAGCTAACTCTTCATAATTATAAATTCAAAAATTCAAATTCAAAAATCTTTATTGTCTTTTCCCACATTACAATTTTTACAGCCAATAAATGTGTAAAACATTACAACTACGATCAAACTAAAATTTAACACCTTGAAAAGATTCAAGGCAACTTAAAAATATTTACAAAGGTCGATGCTCTACCACGCCCCAAGGGCAGATATTTGTTGTTCCTTTAGAGTTCAGTGTAATATGGATATTTATTTTTGGGATAAAAAATAAAAAAGCAACATTACAAAATGAGTTTTTAGTACGCAAAAAATGATAATTTTATAGGCCTCTCTACACTATCACCATAAGTACCGACTTTTTTTTTTAATTAGGAAGCAACTGCCACCCGTCGCCCAGATCCGTGGATATTGCAACATCAAATTTGTTGCGAATGCGTTGCCGATCTTTAAAGGAATAGGCTATGGGATGGTATCTGGTAATAACGATAGAAAATGAGGTGCAGGGAGTTGGGTCACTACTTCTTATGACAACCATATCATGCTCCCAGCAGAATATAATAATTATAAGAGTAAGGGCCTGTTTTACCGCTCGCAGATAATTTATCCAGAACTTTGTTTGACAGATGTTGTATGGTGAATCCGTCAAAAAAGTTGTGGATAAATCCTAACAGAAACTTTATCAGTAAGCGGTGAAACAGCTTCTTAATGTTGCCGATCCCCTCATTTTATTACATGTCTCCCATGCACATGATCAAATATCGTAAACATTTATAGTTCATATTGAGAACTCAACGAGTTTAATGGGGATTGTTCTGGAAGTGCACCGCGGATGTTATGTAACATGACTACACGTTGTGATTACGTTAATGGTAGAGCTGTATACATTACTGTCATAATCTCGAGAGGAAAACTTTGTGCCCCTTTTTACGAAATACGCGCGTATGAAATTTCTCCCAGTTATAGTTGATATGGAAGAGGAGCGTGGAATACCAACACACATTACAATATTTTGACATGACACGATATTCATACACGAAACACTCTTTTGTTTATGGGGAATTCTGTGATTTTTTTTAATAAAGTTTAATGGCCTGGTAATTAAAAGAAACCTTTATGCCAAATTGAAGTTTGTAATTAAATTAAGAATATATTATATTTTTTAAAGATCCTCTACACGATAGATTTAAATATTTATGGTCGAAATTCGGCCACAGTGCGACCTCTAGTGTATACGAGTATTTAATGTCCGTTTCTACTGTGTTACGACTTTTGAGTACAATAACTTGTAGCTTGTTTAGTGTAAAGTATTAAAATAGGGAAAGAGGTTAAAAAGGTCATAATTGAAGCTTCGCGCTCAGGGGCATATCGAAGCACATTGCATTTTTCATACAAAGAGCGCGTTCGGTGGTAAAATTTGTGAAAAATGGGATTCACCCCGATACTCCCCGTTACAGTATGCTCACTCCTTTGATATCCAGACTAGATACAGTACCATGAAATCTTTTTGTTAACATAAGAAACAGCACTTAATAAATAATTCTAAAATATGCATGAAATATTTCATGCATAATGTCATTCATTACAAAATATTTTAATACAAGCAAAAATTACATTACATATTCATATGAAACTCAGTTTTAGACTTTGGTTCAGAAAAACATCTTGTACTTGTAATTCGTATGTATTTAAATATATGCATGTAGTGTAACGCTTTGTAGTTATTACCATAAGGATTATGCCAACAGTGATTTTGTAACAACCGGGTCCTGACAATATTTAAGAGAATTATATCGAACAAGTTAAAAATTAGTACGCCTCGCCGCGGGAGCGGCAAACTTTTCATATGTTTTGTTGTGGACCCCGCATACTCTCTAATAGCATTGACGTATCCATTTTTCGGGGCTGAGTTGACTTAAACTTAGTTACAAGTATCTACACCATCTGTGACTTCGGCCTGAAACATAAAAATATATTAGAAACTACATCACACCCGCAAATTTCCGGCATAAAAAATATTCACCAGAAGAAAGATTCATTCTGAGGTGGGCACGCCACACACGCCCCCCCCCCTCTCCCCCTTTATGCGTCTATGTCTAATAGGTTTTAAAATCATAAAACCTATTTTTATATTATTAAAATTTTAAATAAAAATTTTATGATACAGACAGAATTCTTCCGAATATCTCTGACCAGATATACGGATAATGTGCCGTCCGATTTTAAATTAGAGTTTCAACTAATAAAATATTATTTACCACCCAGAAATATGACAGCAAAAATGTTGAATTCAAATTTCGAATTACCAGAACATAATTTTTCCAGGCCCAACGTGAACTCCACGAACTGATCTCCGCTCGGGAGAAGGAGAAGGCCCGGGGGGAGGAGCGAGTACGGTTTCTGGCGACGGTGCTTCGGCCTCCCGTCCTCAAGCCGCTGCTCCTCATCAACGCCTTCAACATGCTCCAGATCCTGTCAGGCAGCTACGTGGTCATCTTCTACGCGGTGGATATCGTGGACGAGGCAGGCGGGTCAATGCAGCCCCATGTAAGTTGTTAGCTATTGACATAAACTGAATCTGTTAAGACATTAATGGGCATTTGCACATCTACGATACCATAATAACTCTGCAGAGAACCCATATACTTACGAGCGTCCTTAGCCTAGTGGGTTCAAACCCCGGTGAGGGAGTGTACCAATGAGACATTTTCCGATCTCAAGTACATACTACGGATGCTCATTGCCGTGGGAGAGTCATCTTCGGCACGAATGCGCCGGCTCGACCGGAGTGATACCACGACCACGCAGACGTGAAACGGCGTTGTGCTGTGTTGCGTTCAGTGAGTGAGTTTTTCGTTTTACCCTAATCCCCATATCCCTATTCCCTCATAAAGGCCGGCAACACACTAGCGACTCTTCGAATGTCACAATCGTCCATGGGCGACGGCAATTGCTTTCCATGAGGTAACCCGTCTGCTCGCTTGCCTCCTAAATATCATTTTAAAAAAGACTTACATGGGTGTCCACGTACCATGGTACCATGCGGTACACGTAGGTCTGGGTTTTATTGTCATTTTCATAAACAAAAAAGTTTTTGCAGTTCAAAACGTTGGCTTTTGAAAAGAATGTTGCGCCCAACGTCTCTCAGTAATATTAGGTACGAAGTAGGTACAGTCTTAGGTACCTACACTTGTTATTTGGTTATTTGGAATTTCAAAATCCCGATTCAAAAATTCAATTTAATCACTAATTTATGTTCAGTGCCGTTCTAAATCTAGATATATATTGTTATTTTTAGCTAACGAGTAACTTTTTGATAATGGATTAAGCTGATTTCTAACAATACGTATTATAAAAAATAGCGGTACATTCTTCACGCAAACGTTACGTGCACAAAAACTCGCTTATTTATATGCAAAATAGGTTTCACAAAGATGTTGCCATGGCCTACTTCCCAATGTCAAAATCAGACGAAATCTTGCAGCTGAAGAGGCAGATTCAATCTGGTTTTCGGACCATCTTAGGGCGTTTGGGCAATACACGGAATGTTAGCGACTGGCCATATGTTTTTTACGTTTACCATATCAAAATTTAAAACATCGGACACCGGACTTTATACTTTATACTAATTCCGTGTAGTTCACAAACGCCGTTACGTGGCCAAAAACTAAAAAATACGTACAAGGTTATAGCCGAGTATGGATCCTGCCTTTTAGGAAACGTCAATTTTAAGTACAAAAAGTAAATTTAAATTTCGATTATTTACCATGGGAAAAATTGAAAAAGAGCCAGTTGACCTCGTCATTTGGTAATTGGTAAGAATATGTCAATTCCAAGTAAGTCGAGATCTGTCGGCTGGGTTTGACGTAGCACGACCAATTTACTTAGATCCATGATCTGTATCTGTTTCAAATTATCTGATTGTACATACTACGATTATTATTTATACGATTTTTCCCATACTCTATATAATATGTTTTAGAATTTATCGGGACAGTTTGAATAACAAGGTAGTTCAACTTGACACGAAAACCTATTGATAAGCGCTCATCCGTATCTCGATTACGTAAACCATAATACAATTACATACAATTGAGTAATTTAACCGTGTTATTGAAATTATATAAAATAAATATATTTCTGCATTATCTTTATTTGGTCGGTCTTTTCAAAACTAACACGTGCGGGAAAAGCTAATGAGATCAACTCGTGGTGTATAAATAATTATTGTATAAAGAAAGGCTACTAAGAAATATATTTTTTAAAACTGGACTTAGTAAATATAAGTTACCAAGTGCACTATTCGTAATCTCTCGAATACTATAAAAATTATAATTATTATTATTATTATTATATCTATGGACGCTTCACACCACGTCAATCTGACCCCGTGCTAAGTACCCGAAGGACTTGTGTTACAGTTACCAGACAACGAAAATATATTTAATACTTATATACTATACACATATTTAATACACATCCATGACCCAGGAACATTGAAAAGCTTTTTGTTCCGTCAGCGGGATTCGAACTACCAAAGCGCTCAACCACTGCGCCACAGAGGTCGTCGAACTATAGTAATAGTACTATTGTGTATTCTGTGATTACGATAGTCGTGGTACTCAGCGACATACCTTCTTACTGTAGTTATACTTATTCTAGGCTAATAAAGCATTGTTTATTGCACACCAGAATTTTTAGTGTAGTAAAAAAAGTAAAGTCGTAAAATTCATTTTAAAAAGTCAGTATAATTAATAATCATAATCTTTTCTATTTCCAGATGGCAGCCAACGCTAGCGCGATCGTTCGTCTAGTGGTTACAGTACTCGCATGCATCCTCCTGCTGAGGGTGACGCGACGAGCCCTCGTCCTCGTGTCAGGTTTGGGAACCGCCGCGTGCACGCTCAGCCTGGCCTACCTGCTGTACTGGGGCCCAGGGTCAGGCGTCATGCCGCCTCTCCTCATTTTAGGCTACGTCGCCTTCAACACTTTGGGCTTCTTCCTCCTCCCTGGGCTCATGATCGGAGAACTGCTCCCGACGAAAGTCCGAGGACTGTGCGGCGGCTACATATTCTGCCTATTCAATGCCGCGCTCTTCGGATTCACCAAACTATTCCCCGTCATGAAAACTGAGATGGGCATGTCAGGAATGTTCGGAGTGTTCGGCGCGTCGGCTGCTTTCGCGACCATCATTCTTTTCCTTCTCCTGCCAGAGACGAAGGGAAAATCTCTGATACAAATAGAGCAGTACTACCAAAAATCTAATATACTGTGGGTGACCCGGAAGAAAGCGGAAGGCCAGAACGTTTGAACGCGGAATAGGTACTTAATGGTTAGTATACGAATTAATAGGCTCTATTCTGACGTAGGTTTGCTATTGAATATAGGGCGCCATACGGTCGCTCGTAGCCGATGCATTTTGATGTGTTTATAAACGTAGGTAAATCTAAGCATACTTTATATAATGTATATTGTATATCTTTGTTACAATGTTAATAAAAGTTTTTATAATTACAATTTTATATGTATAATACAAAAACATTTCGGTTAGTACCTAAGTAGTCGTGTTTTATATCTTAAGGACCAAGGTATATAATGCGAATGAAACGCATGCCTCAACAATGCCAAAAATATAATTTGGCTGATAAAATCTTCTATCTTATAAGCAAATTGTAAGTTACATAAATCGAAAGGAGTATTTAGAGAATTGAAACGGTATCTAATACCTATTGCTTCCGTCTATAATCTAAATAATAGTTTGATATAAATCCACTTTCAGGCCACTTTTTTAACACTACGTTTGGTGTCTGTCTAGAGGTATTAGACTACTGGTCCGACCTCAAAAGGGATAGGTCATTAATCCGCAGATAAGACTTATACGACGATATACGGGCATAAAATAATATTAACTATATAATGAATAACTTAAGATATTTTCTCCGGTGGCGTAGCGTGAGTATCGCATGGGACGAAGGACAATTTTGCCGCCCCCTTTATCAGGCTTTTTAATTTAATAGTACAATTTACTAATGTCAGTAGCAATTTTTCACGCTGATATTATTCGCAGGATTTTTTCATATATCACGATGTATTAAATATTTTTTTTGTCTGGAACCGTCACCATATTTTACAATTATGAATTCGTCACAGGTTAAGTAATTAGATATTACATGTTTTTTATGACTCTGAATTTATGGTGTGTTAGAAAATGAAATGGTCAAATATTTTATTATTTTCTATTAAATTTTGCCGCCCCCTAAAACGTGCCGCCCGAGGCGGGCCCCACCTCCTGCCAAACACTAGATTTCTCACCAGCACACAGTTGGACAGCTTTCAAGTGAAAATATATCGTTCTATAAATGTCACCTGCAGGTTCATATGACCCATCCATTTTGTGGACGGGTCAGTACTCTATCCGTCGTATCTGCGAAAAGTTGACGTGGAATATATTTTATCTTTAATCAATAACAATCAAATTATGAAAATCGTCGGATAATATACACTTATGGCCAAAAATTTAGTTATGAATTTTAATTGAAGTTATAAAATTGCATTTAGATCTTTACATGTTGTGACGTCCGTTGTGTAGGTGTTATATTGACTGTGAATTATGCTTATGTATTTACATAATATTAGGTTGCCTTAAAAGCATCAGACATGTAGAGATAGATTTATTGAAGACCGCATATATGTAATTAAACAAAACAAGGTGATGAATGATAATACCTTAGAGTGTGTTATTCTTCTTTGAAAATATCCTCTTTCGGCGTTGCTACTTTCACAGTGAAGTCTGTTAAAGGGTCCTATAACACCCTAAAGTATTATCTCTTTGTTTTGTTATACATTTTGTAGTTTGTCTAATTCTTTAAATAATTTTGTATGTACGGTTCAAAGTTTCAAACCACCTCATAGTTTGAACTATAGAGTATACTTACGAATATAAATGTGATTAAACTTTACGTCTGTGATTTATAAAATGACCATATTTAAATACTGATAATAATTTATAATACGCAATATAATTATTAATGCAGCATTAACGCATGCGTAATATAATTATAAATATAGTTTATATCAAGCCCCTAATGGGGCTTGATATAAACTGCATTGCCTTGTGTAGTGTAGTGCCCGACATTAAAATATTGTTTTCTACGTCTTATAGGACGGTTTTGATGCTTGGTTAAAATCAGAACTATAACGTCATATCATCAGGGGCGAGGATGCGTTGACAAATATGTTGTCTACATCTCAAAATTTCCTATAAGCCTATAAGATATGTTTTATTTATTTAATTACCATTCACTTCCAGAGTTATTATGGCTGAGATATATTTGAATAACCGTTGATGTATGTCCAACTGGGTGGATCCATTAAAATTGGTTCGAAATTAAACATAACTCAAAAAGATTTTAATGTTTTCGCACAAAAGAGAATGTTTTTGCAGCATGCCAAGTTGCTTGTATTATGTCATTTGTTAACAACAAAACTGTACCCAGATATAGCTGAGTTATTAGGATAAATTGGCTGATTGTTCAGCTGCTATTTTATGTATTG
The DNA here is from genome assembly GCA_026546445.1 of Cyclargus thomasi. Lineage (NCBI taxonomy): Eukaryota > Metazoa > Arthropoda > Insecta > Lepidoptera > Lycaenidae > Cyclargus > Cyclargus thomasi. Next base: position 41,121 of record JAOTAV010032933.1, read on the forward strand.
AAATTGTGATACAAATAAAATACAAATTATAAAATTTCTTTTATTTTCGTATTAACTTATACACAAACTATTTACAAAGTTAGAAACTATATCGCTCACATCTCAGCTTTTACACATTATGTAAAACGACAAACTGACAACGCCCTTAGAACGATATGTATGATAAGGTATGATAAGAGGTAGGGGTCCTTACTTTTATGACGTAAAATTTCAAAATTACTCCTTGTAAATTTCATCCAGAACTTGGGAATAATAAGGTACCCTCAATAATTAAAATTTTGAGACGTCACACTAAGGAGGAGATGGCCTCCTTCTTGCCGTAGGTCATTTTCACACTCCTATGACAAGGAGGCAACAGCGTGCACAGGATTTTTTCAATAGGTACGCAGCGAGGTACCGGCAACAAAGTGTGCTGTCTGTCAGGTCTGCTCTTATTAGGTATTAGTGCAAATATTTCACGGGCATTATTATTACTTCGCACAAATGCAACGAGGGCATGCGACTCGAAAGTGCATGAGACGCGGGCTTTGGGCCGCCACGCGGCGCTTAAACAACAACCGTTGGCGGCGTCACGCCATTTTTAATCGCTGTTAAATGAATATAGGTTTTTTTATTTACTACATTTTGTTTCTTCTATTTACTATTAATTAAAGTCTACTAATCATTAAAATCGATCTGTGAAGTAGTGCACTGCATTTATATTTATACGCTTAGAGAGCGCACGCCCCTGCAAAAAGGGGGTCTAAAAATCCTAAAATTCGTTTTATGTACTTTATGGATGATCACTATGCGTCATATATTTTATGCGTTATATTTCATATGAATATTCCCTATTCTCAAACTCAATGGGGACCCCACAAAGAGTCTCAGACAGGGTCACATTTTTTGATGTATGGCCTCGCGCAGGGCCTCACGAAGCAGTGGCGGCGTCGGGTAGTCGTTGGTAGAGGTGTGGTCTGGCGGCGCAGGCGGGGCACACGTGTAGCGCCGCCCCCACCACGCCCTCGCACTGCCAACAGTACACCTCGCAGCACCGGGGACATCGGTATATCTGAACAAATACAAAAACCTTTTTTTATATACGTTTTATACTTGTATTAACATCTATATATTAATACGCGAGCGGAAAACTTTGTACCCTTTTTTTACGAAACACGCGTAGATGTAAAAGCATGATACTTTTTCCAGTTATAGTTGACATGCAGGGGGAGCGTGGAATATCAATATTATTTTAAAATATGCTTTTATCCTTCATATTTTTAATAAATAAAACGCTGCGCACACTACAATATTTTGACATGATACGATAATCATACACGAAATATTCTATTGTTTATGGTTGACACCTGTGTTTTTTTTTATAAAATGTATGGCCTGGTAACAAGACCTTTATGCCAAATTGTATTTAATTGAGAATAGATTTTTATAGGTCCTCTACACGATGGATTTATGGTCGAATTTCGATCACAGGGCGAACTCTAGTAATATTAGATTCGCAAGTCCCGATACACGGGAACTGCTTATTTATCCATGACAAAATAAAAAGGTTCAATTCGACTATTAAAATCGGTTTTGGTCGTACTCTGGACGGACCTCTTTAGGTAGCAGACAGACAGGCAATGGAGTTGCATGGCATGGTAGTTAATTATTCACAAGATTGTTTTTTTTTAAATATAGCTTTTGGCCAGACTACCAAACAGACACTGTTAAGTTACCCGTTGTATGTAGTACACATACAAATATTTTTATTAGTTAGAGGCCGTTAGTGTAGAATATAGAATATCGATTATTTAACCTGTTTGTCCTGGTCGGTGAAGTTCCTGAGACATCCGTAGCAGTACTGCGCCTGGCCCTCGTTCGCTACCTCCTCGTACGGCTCCACCGGGAACAGGTGGTGGTACGATCTGGAACAGAAACAACAAACTCTTTGCCGTGGAAGACCCATGCTTCGGTACAAATGGGCCGGCACGACCGGAGTAATCCACCACGGCCTTACAGAAAACTGGCGTGAAACAGCGTTGTGCTGTGTTTCGTTCAGTGAGTGAGTTTACCAGTGGCCCAACTTCCCTAATCCCCTATCCCTATTTCCTCATAAAGGCGGGCAACGCACTTGCAACTCTTCGGATGTTACGAGTGTCCATGGGCGACGGAAGTTATTTTTCATCAGGTAACCCGTCTGCTTGCTTGCTCTTTAAATATCCACCCGCACAGTAAACACAAATCTAACGATACCTTACAAGATGAAATCCACAACTCTAGTGTTACAATCCTCAGTATAATGGGGGAAATTAAAACAGAGCCAGTTGACGGACCATTTGGTAGTAATATGTGAACTCTCCTGCCTAGCAGGGCTGCCTGGAAGAGATCGCTCTCAGCGATAAGGCCGGCCCCGCCCACATTTATGTCTTAATATAAGTTTTTGTCTGTATCTATATGTTTTAAAATGTGCAATAAAATGTTTATCTATCCCAATCCGCTTGCATCACAAAAAAATCAAAATCCGACAGCTCCAAAAGGAGGGTTATGTTATTTGAGCGTATGTTTGTATGTATTTTTGTATGTTTTAATATATGTATGTTCTCAGCAACAGCCTGAACGACTTCACAGATTTTAATGTATGAGGTTGACGCATGTCGTTAGATTCGCGAATTTTTTTTTCTACCAAATAGTAGCAGAGTAGAGTATATTTAAATCTTCGTACTTTGCCGTATACTGTCGTCCTACTCGGACAATAAGTCAACATCAAGGCTCACATATACGTCACCCTCCCCCTCCCCACCGACAGCCTCGCCCCCTCCAGGTGTTATTGCTGTAAAGTTCGCTCACCGTGCGAGATGCGGCGCGGAGGCGAGAGTGAGTCCGCACGTGCGACACTGCGCGGGCAACGAGCAGTACTTGCTGCGGCACTGCGGACACAAGTGACCCTCCCCCTCTCCGCCGACACCCTCGCCCTCCTCCAGGTGGCTGCGGATTATAGTTAGAAAGACGATCAAACTTTATATAGCTAATAGCGGACCCAACGGCTTGTCCTATCGGTCTTGGTTTGTAAATTTAAAACATTCTCAAATCTCCACAAAAAAAAAAACTCAATAAACTGGTGCAGTCGTTTGGAAGGAGTTTGGTGGCTAAATATATTTTCAGGCAATAAAATATTTTGTGAATAATATAACTATTGTTTAAACTAGATTTGGAAGCAGAAAGTAAAAAATAGTATATCTATCATATATAATTGTATGGTTAATTATATTACGTTATATGTTTCTGCTAAAGCTAGAGTTCTTCTTTCTCTCACTCAACATTCAAAACACGTTATTACACGTTTGTTAAGAGGGCGATAAAAGCAAATTTGACTATTGCATAATTTCGTTCTATACTTGATAAGCTACGAATCGTTTCATTTTTTAAACATAGATACTACATTATATGTGAGAGCTCCTGTAGAAGCGAAAACACGATAGCCTTCAATTTTCTCGATATAAAAAAACACAAAGATGCCACTTATTTTCACGCATATTTCTTTGTTTCGCAAAACGGCGGATTCGACGGACTCAGTATTTTAACACATGATAATAAATTTAGTTACCCAGTTCCTGTAGAAGCAGTTTTTTAAATTTATCGAGTTATTAACAAAAAGCCTTGCTGCCGTCCTCAAGCTAAAATGCCGCTATGTACAAAAAGTACTTTTTTGAGTTATGAGCAAAAACGTGGCAATTTTTTCGACGACTATAAATGCTACAAAAAATTGGTAATACACGTCGATACAGCTTTCATCAGGGCATCAAAAGGTCAAATGTTGGTTAACGGCATTTAAGCTTTACGCTGCACGTCACGCCGTTGTTAAAGAAATCTACGCGCCCTAAGTTGCGGTCACAGTAATAGAGAAGTTAGCAGAGTGATCAGCCCCCCTAGACAAGAGGCAAACGATTGTCGTTTACGAAAATCGCTTGGCGTGTTTTTGTGTGGGATTGAAATTGTCGAACGAAAAGTCACGTGATCTAGTCGTCGTACGAAAATGTCAATCCCATACAAAACACTCAAACACGATAATCGCTTGGCACTTGTCTAGGGTCTTGTCTGTGCTTACCACATGCACACGGTGATGGGGGGGTCGGCGCTATCGGCGTGGTCGGGGGGCGGGGTGTGGGGGAAGCCCATCTTGACGAGGCCGGCGTCGGCGGCGCGCGCGCGGGCCGGGGGCGCCGTGTGCCCCAGCAGCAGCGACCGGTAGTGGACGTCGTCGAGTACCACCTGCGAGACGGAAATACATCCTTACTAATATTATAAATGGGAAAGTGTCTTTGTTTATTTATTTGTTTGTCGTTCCTTAGCGCCCAAACGATGCAACCAATTGACTTGATTTTTGGCATAGAGTTAGTTGAAAGTATGTAGAGTAACATATGCTACTTCTGGTCTTGGAAAAACATAATGCTATTGAAAAAAATCGGTAAAATCCAAATTTAGTAAAGATTTTACCAAATTTGGATTCCACGCGCACGAGGCCATGGGCGAAAGCTAGTTATCTTTATATTAAACTAGTGTTTGCTCGCGGCTACGTCCGCGTGAAACTTTACAAATTATCACGTTTTTACAACATTTTTTTATTACTGCTCGGCGTGGTTTATTGGTCGTTGCGTGATGTTATATAGTCCATAGCCTCGATAAATGGACTAATCAACACAAAAAATATTTTGTAATTCCGGCCAGTAGTTCCTGAGATTAGCGCGTTCAGACAAACAAATTCTTCAGCTTTATATTATTAAAGATTTAATGCAAGAGTAAAAAAAGGGATTTAATAAAAGAGTGTAAGTTTTTTTGACATTCGCCAGTGAACTTAAGGACAGTATAATAAATAAATCTATGTAAATATAATATATAAATGGTATTACTTAAGGACAGTATAATAAATAAATCAATAACAGCAATAGTACTGACGGAAATAAATATAAAAGAAGACGGGAGTTGGAGTTTTGGCGGGGGTTTCAGAGAGTGACGTTGTGAGTTTTGTATTTTTTGTTAAATTTGTGTTATTTCGGTTTTTAATGTGTGAT
>JAOTAV010032934.1:0-19632 GCA_026546445.1 Cyclargus thomasi
ATTAATCAGAAGAAGATAGGAGGAGTAGGAAGTAGTAGAATTCCCTCCCCAAAAACAAAGCGGGAGACAGCACAAAGCTGCAATGACCGAAAGTCAAAGAACTAAAGGGGAAGCACCACGGGAGCAAATGCTAATAATTATTGGGACTACTAAGCTAGGATTCAGAAAACGTTGAAATTTTTGTGTTAGATTGTTTCCAGTAAAAATTATGACAAAAAAGCTTAAAGGCACGTACAAGTTCCTAGGGCTATCAACGAGGTCACCGTAGTATACGACGCCAGATCTACAAAATAAGTTGTTAAGCATTGTAGTCCTTTCGTTATGCTAGAGATTACACTCCCAAAGGATATGATGAGCGGTTTGTTCATACATGTTGCCCTGAGTCGATTGAATTGGTGTTAAAAACTTTACATTTTTGTTATTGCTAGTCAATTAATTAATTGCGAATCTAAAACGAATATAAAAATCCAAGGCGAATGACTAGCATAGCGCTATCAACCCACAGCTTAAGCCACGGAACGGATTGATCTGAAATTTGGTATGCAGGTATATGATATAACGTATGCATCTGTTAAAAAAGGTTTTTTATAAATTCTACCTCCAAGGGGATGCAATACGGTCTCGTTCGTTGTAAGGAGGAAAACAGGCAAATCTAGTCAAGCTATCTCCTGAAATGTCTCCATTTGAACAAATTTCATCGATTATTACTAATTCTGCATAAATTCAAAAATACCATATTTTATAGTGTCACAAAATTCCAATAGATGGCATCCTTACCGCTTAGTAATACTTAGAATGCAACTTGATTTTTTATAAAATAAAAGTACAAACGACGAAACGGGTTACGGAAAGCAACTATCATCACCGACTCTCAACATCGGAAGAGCTGCAGTTGCGTTGCCAGAAAATTACATTAATATACTAAAAACATAGTATAAATAATATGCAGTACCACCATAACACTAGATCGCTCGAGTGCAAGCGCGGTACAAACATAAGCTTTTTGCCGCTTTTGCCGTGGGAGAGCCATGCTTCGGCACGAATGGGCCGGCTCGACCGGAGTGATACCACGGCATCACAGAACTGGCGTTAAATGGCGTTGTGCTGTGTTTCGTACAGTGAGTGATTTTACCGGTGGCCCAACTTCCCTAATCCCGGCAACGCACTTGCGACTCTTCGGATGTCACGAGTGTCCATGGGCGACGGCAGTTGCTTTCCATCAGGTAACTCATCTGCTCGCTTGCCCCCTAAATATCGAAAAAAAAATTCTTGCGTTTATAAAGTCCCCTCCGCTGGATATAATTAGGTGGCTACTGAGAAGTACAAAATATATAGCTGATCCTTTATAGATTTATCACATATATATAATGAATTACACACAAACCTTAAAAAAAATGATTATAAACCACGTTACAAAATTGAAAATCCACTATACCTGTAAGAGACTTAATATGTGAGCCGCAAAGTCGCAACTTATCTTTTTGGACGAAATCAGTGTCTGACGCGGCGTCGTTTTCGACGTGGAATGGCAGAATCATTTTTTTCCATGGCATATCGGAATGCAGTTTGTCAGGCTCGTGCAGTTATTTATTATACTATTATGGTAAGCAACTGCCGTCGCCCATGTACACTCGCGACATCTGAAGAGTCACAAGTGCGTTGCCGCATTTTATGATTAGAAAAATAATAATAATATTTATTTCCATAAATAAACATGAGAGAATTGGGATTAGGGAAGTTGGGCCACCGGTAAACTCACTCACTGAACGAAACACAGTATAACGCCGTTTCACGCCAGTATTTAGGTGAAATAGTAATGCTTCTTCGTAGTATACTTTATATATGTACGGAACGATTGCTACACGGACCTAATTACGCCTGACGTCCGCGGGTCGCTTGCAATCTCTTAAATCTTTTCGTCGAAGTTCATTGGCACGCAAGTTTAACCATAGGTTCAACTTAGTAGTTAGTTTACCTCCGACCACAGGCCCAACCGGACAACACTGCTGAACCCAGTTTGTAAGTTAAAAAGTGCTGACGAGTCATTACTGACCATGTTTTATTTAATTATTATTTCTAATGTATTGCTACGTGTAAAGAGACTGATCATATTATTTTATAACTTATTTACGTGACGAAAGCGTGTTTTACAAAAACATATTCAGCAGTTTCGTGTATAATACTTATCTATGCAAGCAATTATAGATCGACGTGGAATTTGTTAGTCTAAACTCTACGCTTTATCATATAGGTAACTTACTTAATATGTTCATTGTCCATATTAAAAAAAAATTAACAACGTTTTAAAGTTTTATTTCTTTATTTTTTAGACTTCCGGTCTTCGAAGGCTAGTATCCACAAGTCCAAGGAGAAGGTTTCGGCTGACGGGGCCGAAGAGAAACTTCTGGACAAGGAGGAGGAGGCCAAGATCATAAGAGTGGACATGGCCGACGCCAAGTACGTCGTTGGTGACCACAGGAATGGCGACGCTAAGATAGAGCTCGACGCTAACAAGAAGGTAATTAGAAATTCTGTTTACTTTAATTATATTAAATCGACAATGCTGTTTTCTCTGTATGTGTTAACCATAGAAGTGCTATAGATTAATTGGATCACGGAAAAGTTATGTTGACATCATGAAACTTTCATTTCTCTACGTTAGTAACTTTTATTCTACACGAGTTCTGAAAGCCACGTCACAGGCCAAAGCACTGGTTGTTCATTTGTATTGCAAGGAGGCCAACTTCTATGGCTGCTTCTAACACTCCTTAGTAAAAAATCTAGAGCACAATGATTAGTAGTGTCAAAACTTTGTTACTAGTAAATAGTGGTTCTTATATCTACAGTCTACAGATTCTCCTCTGACTAAAGTCAAGAATGTTATCCTGTAGTATATAAGGGAGGTACAAAAGCGTTATCAATGAGATAATGGAATATTTCCTGTCCGTTCCTCGCTCGATGCAAAAGAGTGTACGACGGTCTCGATGACGCAACATTATGAGTACATTTCGTTATGACTTATGAGCTATCGTGAAAGTTGAGGATGCTTTTTTTTTAAAAAAAAAAGACAAAAAATTTGTTGGTGATAGGTTGTTGAGATTTAATTATTTTTAATAATGCACTCATAATCAATAATCGTGGAAACTTATAAAATATGAAGTGGTTGGAATAATTTGAATTTTTGCTGTGAGCCATTCGTGGGCAGGAATGGGCCGGCTTTACTGAAACCCGGCGTAAAAAAGCGCTGTGTTTCGACGAGGTGTGTTTACCGAAGGAATCATACCCCATATTGCTCTAACTCTAATCCCTTAGCCTTTTTCCTCACAAAAGGCCCTCAACGCACGCAGCTATAATAGCGGTTGCACACTCTCAACGAAATACAGCGAGACCGCCCGAAGTGGAGAGTGTACATGGGTGCACTCGTCTCGTCTTGGCTGTCAATCTCGTACGAGAGTTCCGCTTCGAAACTCGCCCTAGAGCTCTCGCCCTAGAGCCATAACTTGTAAATACTCTTTCAGCAATTCACGGGTCTAACGAAGGAGGAGCTGATGAAGTACGCGGAAGACCCGTTCTGGGTGGGCCTGCGCTGGGCCATGTTTGTGCTGTTCTGGGTGCTCTGGCTGGCCATGCTCGCCGCCGCCATAGCCATCATCATCCAGGCGCCCAAGTGCGCCCTGCCCGCGCCTAAGACTTGGTAAGAATCGAAGTTTGCAGTAGTCATGTAATAAATCAATTTATTTCGTCCTGGTATTCTACCGTATTCCCGCTTGGATAGATTTAATTAGAATACAGATAGAGAACGTTATGCGTTTCTTATTACAAATATGTATTAAGTGTGATAGGCATATTCTGCAGATTTGTGTCTTATTCTGCAAGGAATCACCTTACAGAAGGACGCAGGTAACGAACGTAATTTTTGTTGAAAAATTTGTTACTTATTTGTGAATAAAGTTTTCCATTTACCTCGGTTCTCTGTTTCTAAGTCGCGGCGAGTCTTAAAACTTTGTGATTTTTAATCATATAAAAAAATCAGTTTGAACCCATAGTTTTCCAATAAAAATAGTATTTATTATTTTAGTAAATAGAAAAATCATGAACATTCTTAATTGTCCTTTCATTCAAACAACCATATTTGAAATCGTTCTTCCACTCATGTCTCGAGTTTTCCGAAAAATAAAATAAAATGTCTTCATTTATATTTAAAAGACTCAAGAAAAGTCTGTTTAAATCCCTAGTTTACACAAAATGTTTTGAACATTTTAGCTTTAGTCTATAATACAATTTATTGGTCCCAACTGAAAATGTTCACTGTACCTATCCTTTTGTATCTAAAGTCTTATCTTGTCAGGTACGAGAAGGGACCCCACGTGGACATGTCCTCGATGGAGAGCTACAGCGAGATCGAAGCTAAATTGCCTGAAATGAAGGAGGCGAACATCGCAGGTATATTCACGTACGTGTGCAAGGACGCCTACGAGGTGTTGGACGAGACACCCGGTTGCATCGCACAGTTCAAGGATTTCCTGGCCAAAGCCCAAAACCATGGCATCAAGTAAGTTATTAACTGTTAAATAATTTGATGAAGATTTCGTCAGAAATCGCGGGCATAAGCAAGTCTTAAAAATTTTTAAATACAACGTTTCTGTAGGCACAGATTTTTTAAAGTTTGTTGCATGGACGTTGTCTTTGTTTAATTTAAGAAATATAATTTGTTTTTATTAAGTTGTGTCCATAAATAATCCATCAGTTATTTTGTTAAAAAAATCTAATAATATTATCATCGCCATTAGATTAAATTCCACAATGACTATTATCGAGTATTTACTTCCTATTTGAAATTTACGTAAATTGTAAGTGATTAAATCATTATGTGAGTATTTACTAATGACACTCGAGCTATTTGTAGCATTGCATTATCTTTAAGACCTTTACTCCCTTCGTTAGATAAGCTCCATGATTTATTTATGATTCTCGATAGTTGTTTTTGAGCGGAGTTAAAGGAATTACCTTTAGAACATTAATAAAGTCATAAATAAAAAATCTGGAATAAAAATTTAAAAATCCATTCATACTAATATCCATACTTCCTACTCCATCCATAGCATACGAGTACATTATAATGAGAAAGCGTGCTTATCCTTCTTTCACGGCTCAACGATGCAACCGTTGGACTTTTTCATTCCATTTTTTTTTTTTCATAAATTTGTGAGAAAATGGAAGGTAACATAGGATACCTTTGATCTTGTACAAACATTATATTTCTAAAGAAGAATTTTCGTATTTTTACACGATTTTTAAATTCCACGCAAGCAAAGCCGTTGGCAAAAGCTAGTGATTGAATAATAAGAAAAAAGTAAACTTTTTTTTTATTTTAGGGTTATCGTGGATCTAGTAGCTAACTATGTACCGAAGACACACAAGTGGTTCCAAATGAGCGAGAACCGTTCTGCGGAATACGACACCTACTTCACTTGGGCCAAGGGCAAGGACTATGACTCAGACTCCACGAAACAGAATCCGCCTAATGGATGGGTAAATACCAGTGTTGCTCAAAGTTAATTTGATTAATGATATAAAATTCATTACTAAAAATCACAAAAAAAAAATGATTAAAACTTAATTGAAACAGATTCAGTTGAAGGACCTACATCATTCGGTCGGAGTATTTTGTTATGATTATTATGTATTTTGACATGACATAATAATCATAACAAAATACTCTTTTGTTTGTGGTTATGCTTTCTTAAATAAAATTTAATGGCCTGGTAACGAGACCTTTATGAAGATTGAGATTGATGATGATGATGATTTTATGATGATGAGATTTACCAAATTGAAGTCTGTACTTGAATTGTGAACAGATTAAAGTTTTATAATATTTTTAATATTTCTGGTCGAATTTCGACAACAGAACGACACCTATCTAGTTTCGTTATATCCACAGTCTGACTCTGTTTTAGCTTCACTGATTATACTGAGATAGTTTAATCAAAGCAATTGGTTAACGATAAACTTTTAATGATTATAATACCAGTAATTATGATTAATGCTTTTTTTATCATAGTTTAATCTGATTAATTTTAATCAAATTATTTGGTAAGTGAATACTTTTAAAGAATAACTAGAAGGGCCACTTAATCTATTACTGTTAAAGGGTCTCTAATAAAGGGCACTTAGCTGATCTGACGACACAACAGCTTACGAAAAGATAAAGTCATATAAACTTATTTTTAACTTAAGCTCAGACTGGCAAACAAGCAAAAAATCAATTTTCGAACATAAAGCAAACTATCGGACGCGATTTATTGACGCGGCTGACACCCCATAAAAAAACATCTGCGACTTACGTCTGTTAGCTTTATGTTTAAGAAATACACAAGTCTTAAATGGATGATTATTAAGATGGATAATAAATGTTTATAAAGAGTTTCATTAGATGTAAAACGATGAAGTATGAAAGTAGAAATATCGAATTTATTGACAACACGTCTTATAGTTTGTACCTCAATGTACAATTATTGTTATCTAGATCGCGGATGTCAGTCGCGTCCGATCAATTTGTTTTCCACTTAAGACCCACTTGTCCGTTCGAAATTTTTTTTTTCATAAGTCTGCTCCTGCCAGTGAGAAACTGAAAATTTGTGATATATTTAGGTGTCGACTCTGAACGAGCCGGCGTGGACATGGAGCGAGTCTCGGCGGGAGTACTACCTGCACCAATTCGCCGACAGCCAGCCCGACCTCAACTTCCATAATCCCAAAGTGGTAGAGAAATTCGACGCCGTCATCAAGGCCTGGATGGACGCTGGCGCTGACGGTATTAGGTAAATGCCATTTTTTTATTATTATGTTTTAGGCTTCTGTTTAGATTTCTCGCAGTTTCGCTCTCCTAATATTTTTTTAGATAAATAGAATTTTGTGTTGCGGGTATATTTGGTGTTACGGATATATAGAATTTGTTGGTAAAGATTTTCCAAAAATTATCTTTTTCAAATTCTAATTCTTAACTCAGGTGTGCGCTCGTGAATACACAACTTTCATTAATGTGGCAGTGACGCGGCAGGCGCTGTCTTAGTAAACAAGGCCTTTACCCACACATAGTGCCGCGCGCACAAATGAGTTAAGCTATCGATATAATACTTGATAATTTATGTGGCAGGTTGCGTAACGCTCGCTCGCTGCTGGTAGACACGTCGCTGGCGGAGGAGGTGCGCGACAATGACGCGGTTGACGCGGACCACACGCAATACCGTTACTGGCAACACCGCCGCACCGCCGACCACCCCGAGCTCGACGCGCTGCTGGCACACTGGGCGCATAGGACGCAAGCTGGTCAGTCATACATAAGATACTAGCGGACCCGACAGACCTTATACTGTCGGTAATATCGGGGGGTTCCATTGAATACCTAGAAAAAAATTCATTAAAATCAGTCCAGTCATTTAGAATCAGTCCAATGACAAACACACACAATTATATATACTAGAGGGTGCCCTGTGGTCGAAAGTCGACCTTAAATATTTATATCAATCCGTGAGTCACAAACTTTAATTAGGAATAAAGGTCTTGTTACCAGTCCATTATATTTTATTAAAAAAAACAGAGACGTCAACCATAAACAATAGAGTATTTCGTGTATGATTATCGTGTCATGTTAAAATATTGTAGTGTGCGTAGCGTTATTTATTAAAAATACGTAAGATAAAAGCATATTTTTAAATAATATTGGTATTCTACTCTCCTCCTCCATATCTACTATAACTGGTAGAAATTTTAAAGTTTTCAGCTCGTGTATTAATATAGAAAAATGTAACGTTGACGCTATAATAACTATGCAGGTGAGAAAGTATTCACTATAATGGAGGCAGAGACCCGTACGGAGCTGTACTTGCTGGACCGCAACACGAGCTACCTGCGGCCGCCGAGCGCGCGGCCCGTGCGCGCCGCATCGACCACCGCAGGCAGCGAAATCAGCGCGCGCGTCGAACGCTGGCCACTCATACAGGTATGCACTATTTGAATTTTTTTCAAATGAAACTAGCGGGCAAAGGAGTCAAAAGCAAGCCGGTCAAATGAGACGAGTTGGGAGCTGCTTCGCTATCCTTTTATAAGGAAAAGAAAAACTGAATGGGATTAGTGAATTGGAAATTTTTGCGATTGTAATATTTTTTTTATCAATTGCATGAAATCTAGATTTGACCAAAAAAAAATAAAATACAGTTAATGTTTGTTTTAAATGTTTGATGTAATTTCGGTGCCCGTTACAGTTGGTCGATGAGGAAGATGATGGCGAGCTAGCTGTGTTCTCCATGGTGTTGCCGGCCGCGCCAGTGCTGGCGCCGCACCAGTTGCCGGCGAAGGATAATGCCACTGACGCCGTAAGTTCATTGCTGCACTGCCTTTGTAGCAAAAAATCCCCCATGCAAGTTTCTTTCGCAGGTTCTTATCGCACGGCTAGTTCCCGAACAAAATATTTATTTCAACATTTTTAAAAACTTGTTTAGACGACTGCCAGGTTCATTTTGCCTTTACATGTCTTCATTTTAAGGCAAGATGGCACGAATGCGGGCTGCCTGCACTGTACGATACTGCACTGTCGTTTGTAAAACGTCTACTTCACCTTGTCATCAACTTGAGTTCTATGGAAAATTAAGTGCCGTGTCTTGTCGGGGCCACATGTCCCATGTCCCGTATAATGCGATCTCAAGTTGCGACCACATTATGCGGGAGTCATTTCAATTGAGATTCTCAACTGAAATGGCTCCCTAGTCGTTGATGCAGCAAGACATGCATTACGCCAGAGTACGTTGAAGAAAGTAGGCTAAAATTTTTATTCAATATTGAGTGTACATTCGCAAGAGTCGGGAATACAATAAGAGTAGAAAAATAAATCGCGTATTGGATCAGAGATAGCTTATTTCTGCCATATAATCTGGCGTTAATGCATATGCATCATCTAATCATGCATTAGATGACTCGGGAGCTATTTATTCTCATGTAAAAAAATATTTTTGACAAGTGCTTATCGTTACAGAGCACGAGTTTCGGTCACGCGTCACTGCTGCGTGCGGACAACGTGATCGCGCACGGACGAGCTACGGTGACGGTCGTCAGGGCAAACACGTCAGAGCCGACTCATCTCCTTGTCTGCGCAAGGTATTCTATTACTAGCCTTTGCCTTTTATCGCTTGCGTTGGAAGTATTCTCATATAAACTGAAAGTTTATATGAAAATACTCCCCCTAAGGGGCTGAATTTTACAAAATCCTAGTGAGCACCTACGTCCTAAGAAGAAACTGCATGCAAAATTTGAAAAACCAAACAATTGCGGTTCTGAGATTTTGTGATGAGTGTCCTTTCTCTTTTATATATATTATAGATGTTTTTGCGTCAATCGCGCTGAAACTATTGAATGAATTTTGTTGCTATTGTATGGATAACAAACAGCCCGGCAAGTGCACAGCAAAATACAATAGCAAAATGTTTTGCGTCCTAGAAGCATTGTTACATTCTTCTTGGCTTGTTTAATTTAATAACGACATAATTGTACATACAAGTTTTATGTCTGTTGTCCATTATTTCTAGAAGATATATAGATAATGAATATTGGTTTTCAAATGAATAATAATAATAAATATGGTGCTGGTGTCAATACTAGCTGCGCCCTGGGCGAGATATCTTCAACTAACTTTAATTCAAGTCAACCATCGAGGAGATTAAAACAAAGCCATTTGATATACCTACGTAAAGTACGCAAGTCTTGATTTGTCGGCTGGGTTTGACATAACGCGACCAACTCAGACCCGCGATCTGGCTCCGTATCAACTTTCAGATAATACATAAGAAAAGCTCGACTTTAGCCTGCCTTACTGCCTGCGTCGCTCCCGCATACACATTATACGCGTGTTATTAAACTTGTAACTAATTGTACCAGATGGATGGAGAACCACCTGTCGTACTTGGGCGTGTACAACCCGTCCGCAGCGGCGGCGCGCGCTAACCTCACCACGCTGTACATGTTGCCGCCCGCGCTCAACGTGCATTACATGAGCGCTGCCGTCAAACATAACACCAAGTAAGTGTTACCTTGTAGTGCACATCATATCAAATGTATAGTTATAACTATTACAGATAATAGGTGTAAGCCGTCCAAATACCAAAAACATTTTTTTTGGGTGTCTGAGGACGAGATTATAATTTTTTTAATCAGCAACTGTAAGGCCACGAAATTAATTACGAAACTCAATAAGTTTTCTACGGGACTTTAAGGCAGTTGTCTATAGCATGCCCTTACCGTCAACGAGATTTTTTTTTACTATTATAAAGCCACTTTAAGACTTAGGCCATACCTTTTTTGTCGACATTGGTCTAGCGTTTATGTTGTCGCCAAACCGTAGTACCGTAGAGCAACATAAAAATTAGTCTTTGTCATAAAGTTGCACTTTAACCGTCTAAAATAGTCTCGTTGGCGGTGACCGCATGCTATAGACAAACTGCCTAAAGTCCCGTCGAAAACTTATTGAATTTTGTGCACTGCTTAAACTCTTGTCTGTTATTATTCAGTGCACGAATTATTCTATATCTTCTGAGTAAAAAAGAGTACTCATAGTATAGATATTTTTATTTTATTGGGAAAACTCACATAGTATTAAATGGATAAGTTTAAAGCAAATGAATGTCATAACATAAATCTATTATTTACAGTTACACGAGCACTTCAACAGTGCCGATTGACGACGTGTTGGTGCCCGCTAAGAGTTCCCTCGTTTTCTCCTTCAAGTACAAGTCTGCGGTAGAGACATAAGAGCGAGGTGCTCACGCGGTTCCCGCAATATTTTGCTTTTACGCCACAATGTACACTGTGGTATGATTTTTTTGCATTTCATGTGTGATTTGAATAAATTAATTTTTTGAAGCAGTAACTTGTGTTTAATTTACATGAGGAAAATAAAACAAGTAATAATAATATCAGTATTGTATATTTTATTTATAAAATTCTGTTAACATATTTAAAAAGTTGCGAAGTTAACATTCTCGAAAAGCATTTATGTTGTACAAAATTCAATGATTGTCATAAAATTCGTTCCTGCATACAATATATAAGCTCTATACAATTAAAAATATCCTAATAGAATAAGTTTACAGCAGTCGTTATTTCTTTATAAGGAATAAATTTTTTTTTCGTTCGTGGCACTGCCTGTACCCGAGTTAAAAGATACAAAGATTAATTTTTAGCAAGCTAAGTCATCATCGTGATAGAGAACATAAGAAGTTGTAAAAAGAAGAAACAATCACTGGTTAGAATTTAAAGTCAGAGTTTATAAATAAACAAAATATTAAAAGTATTAGATTCAGAGTAGAATTAATTAAAAAGTAAGTAAACATTTATAAGATTAATTTGTATCATTTATAAAATTTGACTCAACATATTTAGCTATCACGCACAATAGACTAGAGTTACCAAGTCGGTTAACAAAGTAGGACATTTAAAAGTACGTAACTAGTGCGGTTAAAGTACCTAAAGATTGGAACGTTTGTGTTATGTTGTGCTAAAACAGAATTAGGAAATATGTGGCTACTTAAACTTTGTGTTTTTCTAACTAAACTGCCCAAAGACGCGTTCAGCATTTTTATAGGAAAAGTTACAATGTTTTTATAAATATTGTATCTCCAACCTCGAACGTGTCGTTGCATAATTTTCAAGCGTCTAAAGGCCGAGAGATCCTATGCTGAGATCTTCCAAAACAAAGCTCATGTAATAAATTCAATCTATGTAGTTACAAATGTACAAATCGTCTAACATTTGGCCACAGTTGACTTATTGTCTTCATACACCCGGGGGCGGTTACCTGCGCTTGGTGGGTGGTTTTTTGGGTTTGTTGAACTGGAAGTTGGCGCACTTGGGTATGTGTCGCTCGGCCGCGGCCTGGTTGAACCGGCGGCTGCAGTGTGGACATTGTACGTAGTCGGGGTTCTGCGACGGCGGCGGAGGGGGCAGGTCGCTTAGTTTACCTGAGGATCGAAAAGTATAAGAGCCTGTTTCACCGCTTACTGTTAAAGTTTCTGTTAGGCTATCCACAACTTTTTCGACAGATTCTCCATACAAAATCAAAAGTTGTATCTGTTAAATAAATAGACTATCTGTAATAAATAATCCTTACAAGTTCTGGCATTATGTAATTGCTCCTAAAATTAAAAAAAAAAATTCCTGTATCTCTTGAGATTTACTGACGTTTGTAGGTATGTACCTATATCATAGGTGCGAATAAAGGCAACACATAAGCGTTGGTGAAAATCGCTTTTGTCGATAAAAAAGAGACGCCGTGAAAATTATAAAATGATTGGACATGATGTGGGTCTAGTTTAATTCTAGACTATTGTTGTAAATACTTTAAGTAATAATAGAACTCTAACCGCCAGCGTTAAGATGCGCCTGTACTTGTTTGGCGGCGCGGATGGCCTGTATGAACTCCTCGTGCTTCTGTCGCCAGTTACTGTTAGCCGGCGCCTGCGTCTTGGCCGCGCTCGCAGCGGTGCTCTTGCGCAGCTTAGGAATGAACGGCTCAGCCTCGGTACCCTGAGGAATGAATCATGATTAACTCAACACAAAAATACTAGGTGGTTTTACGACAAACGTACAATAAACAAGGAAAAGTGCTCAACACAACCCACTCAAGTGCTCGAGTATTATTTGCTTGCCTTGTAATTCTCGGCATCGGTACCCTGAATGCCGCAAATTATAAAAGAAAATATTTTTTAGATTAAAGTTAGAAAATTGTTCGTGGAGAATGAAAATAGATGTCAAACTCAATAAAACACAACTGCATGCACTATATTCACTTCGAAACAGTGCATGAAAAAGTGTATTTCATTAAGGTTGAACATGAATTTCAACCATGAACCAACAGTACAATCAATTACATAGAAAATAGACTTTAACGTTATATCCCCTAACTATAACTATATAGAATTTACACCGTATAAGTTATACTTAATGTTCGTTGTTTCGTTTCTAATAAGTGAGTATGTCAGACAAAGAAATGTAGGCAGCAGACTGTCAGCAGATAGTTAATATTTTTATGCTGTTTAAGATATTTTTGTAATAATTTAAATCTTTATAAGCTGTTGTGTAAGAGGCAGAACGATCTTACAGCGAGGCGATGTTTAAGCACGTCGAACGGTTTCCTCTTCTTGGTGCTGGTCTTCTTGCAGATCTCCTGGTGTTTGGCGAGGCGGTCGGGGGCGAAGCGTCGCCCGCACACCGCGCACCCCTCGCCGTCCGCGCTGCCGCCGCGCCGCGCCCCGCCTAACGATGACCCGCTCTGAAATAAATAGCAATTTTCATATAATAACGTCAAGTTTTCGTAAACTCGATTATTATTATTATATTGTTCG
Organism: Cyclargus thomasi; assembly: GCA_026546445.1. Lineage (NCBI taxonomy): Eukaryota > Metazoa > Arthropoda > Insecta > Lepidoptera > Lycaenidae > Cyclargus > Cyclargus thomasi. Next base: position 13,395 of record JAOTAV010032934.1, read on the forward strand.
GTCTTAACGTTCGTTCACGCCAACCAAAGGTGATGGTTGGGTCAACCGTTTTTAGCGTTATCATATTGATTTATATACATCAATGCGTTTTCAACTTTTGTTATGGGAATATTATGCATGTTGTCATTAGTTAGCTGGAGAAGGTACTCGGCTTAGAACTTGGAAGCCCGACGTCAACCCGACCTGTTAAAGTTTATTTTGTTTTTTTTTTAACTATTCAATATTTGCTTGCGGACTTGGAAATTAAAGATTTATTACTTTTAGGCAAATAGAAAGGAGTAGGAAATATAATATTGTGGAAGAAGCTCTAAGTTAGTTACACCATAACAATATTGTTTTACCGCGCTTCGTGGCTTTTTGACTACCTGAAAATTAAAAATAAGAAGATAAAACAAAGTTAAATAATAAAAATCTTAATTAGTTCACATTGTGTAAGAAATATGTACTTTTAAAGTATTGACTTCAAAAGTAAGTGAAGTAATAATTATACCTACTTACCTACTACATACTTATTACTTATGTCCAAAATAATTATTAAAAAAGTTAAATACGATACTCATATTATTGAGTATTGAGTACCTAATTACTTTTTTAGTTAATGGCTACAAAATTAAGTAATGTTAGGTAAGTATTTTAATGATAAAGTCCTGTCGTGGGATGGAGGAAAATAATATGTCCATTGATTCCTATCGCCCTTTATCCCTTTCAAACGCACACCAGCCCGACTAAGATACACCAACGTGATATCTCTCTTTGAGTGTAGGACTAATTGTCGATATCGACATATTATGTCGAGAGATAAATTTCTCGTTCATAGAATAGCATCGAAAAAAACGTAGACTCTCCTCATAATAATTATCAAAATTGACTAAACTCGATAAAAATGTGTTGTCATATAAAAGTTCGTAGACAAGTAGCACTGATTAAAAACAAATCACAAAAAGTATCTTTAATTTTGTCGACAAATACGAGAAAAAACACTGACATATTACGGTCAAAAGAGATGAAGAGATAATATTATATAAACTGGTAAACGTCGAATTAAACAAAATTTTCACGACGGCTCGTCTTAGCCCGGCTGAAGCCTAAGAACCGTGCGCGTCCGTAAGAGGTCAATGAGCTCATTCCTGCGTATTCTGCGACAGGACTCTTATCAAAATTATGAGTTTTTTTTGTAGTCTGGTGATAGTTATATTTTTGAGTTAATAGCTTTATGATTTTATCGGCTATCTTATGAATTATTCGGCTTTGCATAGCATTGATATAAAAACGCAATTATAGTTTTAGTAACAAATAATAGTTATTGTATTACGTAATTAATATTTTTCCTCAGTTAAGTCGAGCTTAAGCTAGCTCTTATCCGACAAGTGGCTAGCATGAAAGGCCTGTAAACAATGAATTTTATAATAAGCCTAAAGTAAGCTTCATGATGACTGCTGACTCACAGGGTTGGTGGTTCGCTGCATGCTTGTGATGGTAGTCCGGGGTCGGTTGCTCACAGGCTAATAAATTAATAAACTTGCCAATTTACACTTTTAATCACTTATTATAGAAATGTTGTTGTAAACAAGATTCATGACGTTGTTTGCAACTGTCACGAACTACCAAAATCAATTTTGACGTTCTTTTGGTACTGGATTCCCAATTCTATTTTTAAAAGATTCCACAGCCCTTACGAAACATAATTTTCATATCTTTACTTTTATGTGCTATAAATCGAAAGTGTATACTTTTGTACCTCTTTATACCAAAACTTTGAACTGATTTTGTTGAAATTAGTTATGGAATATGAATATACTTTAAATTTATAAAATAGGACATAGAAAACTTTTCATCCCGAAAAAAGTACTGTCTATGTGTGTATGAATAATTTTGGCGCATCGAGGTTGCGGGAGTCATCCTGTCCATCATAAACGACCTCCATACATTGCACTTCTTGAATCCTCATCCTGGGTATAACTATTTATTTATTCCGGGTTATCCTATAAAGTATTAAATAAAGCATCTACCTAGAATCTAGGTCCTAGATCCATTAATCTCTATTTGTCTACTGCTACTTTATTTTTGAGGTAAAACCAATGTTGTAAGCTGTTAACTCACCTTTTTCTCAGCGACGGTTCTCGGGCGAGGCGATGGGGCTGACGGAACTGGAGGTTTCACTTTTACTGGACTTTTTGACTGTCGTGGTGGAGGACTTCTAAAATAATCACATATTACAATTAATGTTAAAATTTGTTCAATAAGATGCTTTACGTTTAGTAAATTAAGATTTTTAGCAATATTCTGCGAAATAGTACCTATTATATATGTATAATGTTTCGCGGATATTGCTAAAGATCTTAAATTACTAAACTTAAAGCTATGGATTTTCTCAAAGTAACGCCTGATTCTATTAACTAAATGTTTTACGTCAATCCAGGGTAGGCTTCTGCCTTATCAGCGCCCTGGGAGAAATTATTTTGACGCCCCTAAGCTTCAATACAAATGCTGATTTAAACCGGTGTCTCGGGCGGTCACCCGGTATCTAAGTACAATACCGATCTCCTGGTTGCGAGCACCCACGACGCATAAAAAATCAAATAAAATGCCACTTAACACACATAAGCAATATGTTTTAATTTTAAATGAAGACCGATAGGTCTAGCTGCCTATGACGCGGGTTGCTGGCAGCTAGGATCGGAATGGTACCTTAAAACTGTCAAGGTCCTAGAAAAAAATCAGACTTAAACGTAACCTTACTTAAATTATGCACTGTCAGCTTACTTTTTCAATGGTTTCGGTTCAGGTTGCTTCGGTTGTGGTTGTCTGGTTTCTGGTTGTCGCTTCTCCGCCGAGTCGTTTCGCGGCGTGGGCGCCGGTGCTAGAGCTTCAGGGAACGTTTCGTCCTCTATTAAATAATTGTTATCCGCTCTGTCGGTTTCGTCGATCGCCAATTGGACTCTTTCATAATTATTCATTTCACCATTGCTCTGAGACTGCAATTAAAAAAAATGTTGTGAGTCGAGTATGGTAATGAGTGATGAGGTTGATTAAATAATATTATACAGGACAATTCGCCTTTAAAGTTATAACACCGCGTAAGTTAATTTTTTAAAAATTTGATAACATTTGCCGGAAAATCGGAAATTCGTGATTTTTTACTATCATATCGTGTATGCTACTAACCACCGAGTATTCCTTTTTTGCCGCCGTGCGCAATAATATTGCTCCCAGCGAATGTATATACAAAGAACATGTATACGGTCGAATTGAGAAACCTTTTCCTTTTTTGGAGGTCGCTTAATTAATAAAAGTTTTCGTCTCTCATAGAAGGTTGAATTTATAAGCGATTTTAGCACTTCAACGGCGAATGGTGCAGCCTTACTTACAGTCTTTTTGAGAGATTTAGAATCTGGCATGTGATTATGATTAACATCGCCCGAGCCGTTTACTAGGTTTTCCACCCTGCCAACCTAAAACAGGCAAGTTTTGATGGAAACATTTAAATAAGTAAATAATCAAATATTTGACCAAAGTCACATTCATTATAATAACATAGACATCTTTAGTATCACCTTAATAGGGGCGTTGCCAATGTATGAACGAGAGATTTGAATCCATTTCTATAACTACTAGGGATGGATAATGGATGTTGCCAATTGATAAGAGAGTTATTTGATCCAGTTTCTTACCTTCGTTTGTCTGACACTCTGCTTCTTTACAACACTGGACGTAACAGAGCTCGTCTTTGACACTTTTCTGTCAGCGGTTTTGGTAGCGGTACTGTTGTAACCGTTCGATAACTCCTTCCTCTGCTGCATTCTCTCCGTATTAATATTTCCATTGGATAGTTCTTTCTTCCGCCGCATTTTATCTGCAGTACCATATCCATTGGACAACTCTTTCTTCTGTTGTATTCGCTCTGTGTTGCTAAATCCATTGGACAGTTCTTTCTTTAATTGTATCTTCTCAATATTGTGGTATCCGTTGGATAATTCTTTCTTCTGTTGTATCCTTTCATTGCTGTATCCGCTGGACAGGTCCTTCTTCTGTGTCCTCTCTGTGTTGTGTATTGGCTGGAGCGGGTAACTTTTGTCTATTCCAGCTTTCGTTCTGCGCTCTTCAAACATTTGACGTACCTATAACAATTAAGAATGTTTAACAGGAGATACCCATCGAAGCTTTTGATATTCGGTAACTAAAAAAAATGGCTATACATTAATAGAATGCAAACTAAATCTAAGCACTGCAACGGCGTATTTTGGTAAGTTGGCATAAAACTTCATATAAAATGATACAATTTGTATGAATTTCTAAGTTACATTATTGATCGCCTACAGTATATTCGAGATCGTGTAAGGGCTTATTAGTTTCGGTTGGTTATAGGGTTTAAATTTTAAAATATTACCTTCCCTGGCTGATGTGTGACGAGGGGTGCGGGGGGCGCGGTGGCGACAGCAGCCAGTGCTGGTGGAGTGACGCTGACGCTGCCGGGTGACTGTCGTACGCGGTCCAGCGCGCGCGCCTGCTGCGCCTCGTACAGCGACGCGATCTTTTGCTCGCGCTCTTGAAACTGCTTCTGGTGGAACCGTGCCTGAAACGGGCAAGAAAGATAACTTAGCAACTTTTAATGATAACGAGCCTCGAGTGTTAGAGAGTTCTGAGAAACATGGAAACAAGCGCGGTTGCAACTTGATATCATGTTCCTCATGATCACCCAGGCATAAGAGATAGAAAAAAATATTATCTATACAACGATTTCAATGATGACATACCGCACACATAATTTGTAAAATTTTAATGATTTGATGATTCTGTATAATCGGCGAGTGTAATGATGATGAATGACACGTGAGCACGATTGTGCTAGCTGACAAAGTACTAGGAAAGATTGTGTGGATGCTTCATCATCGGTTATGTAGAGCCTACTCTATGCATGGATATTTGCAAATATTATCCTTGAAAGGTAGAGTATGCCGCGATCTTTACGATGTACGCCTATACAGGTAGCACGCGCTACGGCTCACTGCTTCACAAACTACATTATAAAAGTTACAACCTGTCACTCGTCAATTGATCGACCGATTGTTTGGAGTCGGTTCACCGCTTCCGGCAGATTGTCTTACTAAATAGAAGGTCGAGTCATATTTCCTACTTCTCAGCTGGTTTAGAGTATTTTACTATACATAGGATTTAATGCTTTCGACTTTCTTTGTAGAGAAGTGACAAAATTTAATGTATTAGAATGTATGTACTGGCTGGTGTAGGTACTTTTTTATTAGTACATTCTACGAATAATTAAAATAATAATTAAGTTAAACCCTATCATCGGTAATGCTCATTTCTCAAAGTTTAACAGGACATCATTTTTACAGAAAATTGAAGGTTACCGAGCAATATTAGCAAGATATATTTACTAATCCGCCTTATTAAATAGTTTGCTCTTATAATTACGTCATTCTGCGTGCAAGTGAGGCTTGGTTATTGTTATCATTTATAGTAGTAAAAAAAACTGAATCATTCATTATGGCGTGACTCATCGCCCAACCCTGAGCCCTACAAGGCCGAAATTTGGCAGTCGCTTCCTCTGACCTCTGCATCACGTTGAAGCTGTATATTATGATCAACTAAATACCGTTAAGGTCCGCCTTTACGATGACATTATGATGAACTAGCAATTACCCGGGACTGTGCCTGCGTGAGATTCGAATACCACGTAAAAACGAATATTTTGGGAACTTGATTATCCAATACCAATTAAATGCCATAAATCAATAGCATTAGTGTGGATAAGGAGATTAAGATATTATTGAGACAATATCTATACGTTCGTTATTATCGTATTTGTCCATCATGGATTAGCTGGAGACTCCACAAGAGCTATGTTATTATATTTCGGGAAGTTCGCACTTAGGCAGATCATATTCTCAGTTAGACTGATACTATAGGGATACTAGTTACCGACTAGTTTATTTCGCCTCATGGTTTAAATAATCGCTCGTGTCGCTGTAATTAGCGACTGCATTCTAAGGACTCGTGCACACGAGATATGCAAGTCACGATCGCAACGTGTCGTCCTACGCACGAGTTAACGGACTGCCGCGACCTGCCTGCGAATAGCTAATTAAACCCTTCATTAACGATTATTTTGCATCAGTGTGGGGCAAAAATTGTAATCTAAATAGATTACAATTAACGTGATTATAATTACTTTGTAGTTGTTAATCTGATTGCAAGTCAACAGATTGATGGGTAATTA
>JAOTAV010032945.1:0-19630 GCA_026546445.1 Cyclargus thomasi
AAAAAAATCGAAATTCGAATATACGTAACCCGCGAAAATTCAAAATTCGCGATACTTTTTGAACACACCTCGTATTTATCATTAGACGGGGCTAGCGCGAGCGGTACATTAAATAAAATATATAGCCATGTTTATTTACTTAAACAGGGCTAATGACATAATGTTTCTAAGATCTCGGTCTCTTTTAAATCTGTCTGGTCTTGTAAAACATATTTGTATAATTGTGGTAAAAATAATTCAGTTATTTACACTCTTTATTACATTAAGGGTCTATTTCACCGATTTCTTATAAGTGTCGCATAGGCTATCCGTAACTTACTCTCCATAATTCATCCAATTCTCCATCCCCTCGCTGAAATAGAATTTAATATTGATAGTGGTTTATATAGATATTGCGATTTCCCAGAAAGGTTACAAGATATATTTCATAGGGGAATATAGCATTACGCTTTACTCTATTTTTTTTAATATATATAAGGGGGCAAACGAGCAAACGTGTTACCTGATGAAAAGAAACTACCGCCGCCTATAGACACTCGCAACATCGGGGTTGCAGGTGCGTTGCCTGCCTTACAATACGAATTTCGTAGCAATATTTAACAGAGATCATGTATTTTATAAACACAGACATGAGGAGGGTGTAGCAAAACAATAATTCATACTAATGCTATAAAAAGGGGAAGCGTGTTTGTTTTTTTGTCTTTTCTTTACGCCTAAGCCGATGCCGCCGACATTTTGACCTGTCCTGACCTGACCTGTGTGATTTGTCGGCAATATTTGATACGTGTGTCAGCGACAGGCGTGTGTACTTGTTGCCGACATGTTTCTATCCACATAGGCAGGCTTGTGCCACCGACACGCGTCGGCGACTGTCGGCGGCTTAAGTGTGTAGTTTAGCGATACCAGAAAAATCATCATAAAGTTACGCGGTTTTTAAAAGTGGAAACTGTCACGATTCCTGAAGGTAGACGATAACAACAATAATAATAACAATAAAACCTAACTACTATATAACCATAAAAACGTCTTAAGGCCTTATTCGTTTAATACCGTTTTTAAAATCAATGAGAATCAGTTAAAAATTGACGTAATATTCTGAAAAAATACGTGTTAGTTGTGTTTGATTCTCAACCAGCGCAACTACAAGGATATATCAGAGTGATATTTGCTAATAGAAACACAATCAGACGAACTTGGCTCGATACTAAAAAAATCGAAAGTTGCCTATTTTTAAAAAAACATTTTCAAATCTACAGCTCAAAGATTAAGTTAATGGACCTAATTTTAATACCAATCTTTAGTTTAAGTATTTATTTAGGGGAGCTCGCTTAAATTCATAATTTAGTGTTATTTTCCAAATGATTATTCCTTGAGTTTAGTTCTTAGGATAATAATTTTATATTAGATTTGATTTTTTAAAGTAAAATTTGACTTTAATGTAAAAATTGTGCAATTAGCACGCCACTTTTATTGCAGAATGTTGGAGCTATTTATAATATTGTAAGACCTTCTGTACAACTTTTATGCAATAATAATAATTATTATAATATTATTATACACTATTTTTATTATATTTTAATACCTACAAAAGGCGCGAGCGACGCAACGTCGTCTTTTCTACGGCGCGGCGGTCCAAGTTTCGGAACAAGGAGCCCTTAATAAATGAGCTTCTTACGTGTTCGAGGTCACATATAGTCAGTAGTGGGCAATAAATTGTATCTTCAGGACAAAGTAAAAAGTATTTACTCTAATACTAAGGTTTTATCTGCGCTTGAAGTATAAAAATAAAGCCGAAGTATTTTTTAAACGCGATAATATCAGAAACTACTGGCCGGTATGGAAAAAATATTTTTGTGTTGGTTAGTCCATTTATCGAGGAAGGCTATAGGTTATAATATAACATTTCGCTACGACAAACGAGAGCCAAGTAATAATAAAAAAAAAACGTTGTAATAAAAACGGGATTAATTTATGAATTTTCACGCGGACGTAGTCGCGGGCAACATCTAGTAAATATTATAAATGCGAAGGTGTATTTTTTGTCTTTTCTTTACGCTCGAACAATCAATCGACTTGAGGCTTACTTGGAAGGATAACAAACGCTACCTTGTCGCGGAAAAACATCATGTTCCAGAGAAATTTCCACGCGAACGAAGCCGTGAGCAAAAGTTAGTTAATAAGTACCTTGAATCACTGCCAAAATGGACTTAATATTTACCAATCGAGGTTCCGAGACCTACGGAGTTAATTTTGATCGGGATATCTCGAAATCTTTGAACTTAAAGCGATTTGTTTTTTATCGCTGCGGTTCGCGAGGATGTCAGCTTTGGTCGTTTATCATTTGTATCTACTAACTTGTAGACACGCTTAGAAACTTAGAAACGTAATTTTGTGCAAATTCCTGTTGTAAAAATTTTAAGTAATAACAAACTTTCCTTGCGTTGCTTATTTAATTAGGATATTAACAAAATTGATTAATACCAGCTAGTTTTTAGGGATTCAACAACCATAATGTAGTGGGCATTACTGATACGGGCGCCGTGTTTATACTGTGTAAGTACGGGCAACACACGGTCGACGTGACACGCTAAAGCTCTTTTGGTTACTCATACAATACTACTTTACGCGGCGGTTAACAAATAAAAATATTCCACTTTATTCCGGTTACGGTCAACACAATTAACTCAACCATAATTATTCATATAACATTTTTAAGATAATAATAAAAAAATAAATATTTCCAACAGGAAATTACCCGAAATAAAACCGCTGAACCTTGAAAAGTTGTACTATTTCAGAAATTTACGTTGTAATATTCATTGGGTAGGGTCTGCCCCGCGGCTGGGATATTGTTATTATTCATTACCCCAGGTGGGCTACCGACGAAGAAATATAACAATATTTGTATGGGAATATCACGAATTAAGTTATCGGAGATTTTTAAAGTTTGGTGGTATATTTTATATATTTAATGTTATGATCTCCAAAAAAACTTTATTGGCACATGCCTAATACTCCATTCGTCGTAAGTGCGCACAAAATTACTTACATACAAAATGACAAAATTTATAAGAAATTGCGTGCCAGTTTTTTTAACAAACAAAAGCAAACTAAAAATAACACTGATTAGGTAGCGTATGTCATTATATATTACACATTACAACGTCTAATTCATGACGTCAAGTACAGAGAAATATTTCAGAACACACGCTTTCATTTTCAGCAAACGTCCACGCCAGTAACATGATCTAATGCAGCAATGATATCCGTCTATACCTACAAAGGTCTTTAACTCGATAATGTTTCGATGGCAATTTTCGGCATTTCCAATAGGGACTTCGATAAGCCTTTGTACGATTCTGTAGTATTAGAAGTTAGTGTTGTATGCGCATAGCCAGTATCCATTAATAATTTGTTGCCCAATATCGTAACACGTTCGGGATGCTTGTTACGCATTCGCTTAATATTGGCGGTATGTTTCATTAATCCACTGTAAAAAAATTTATCATTTCCATACAAAACGTGTTTGTAAACAAAGTGTAATGTTGTCACTTTGTTGTTGATAACTGCGGTTTGTACAGAAATTTGACAGAGGGTTAATAAACCATACCGCTAATCTTGAGCGAATGCATAATAAGGTCGTATTAGCAATATTGCGAAGGAATTGCTCTGCAATTTTATTTTAGTACATATTGTCATAGACAAATTATTTTATATTGTATATAATTATAAGGTATAATTTCTCTATGATATTGTTTAAAAAAATCGAATAGCTTTGATGAAACATTAATGTACTTTAAAATCAATTTAAATTAATTTTGAAATTACTGTTTGGCAAAATTGTTACTTGGCACTAGCATATACCTGCATTTTTGCCCGCGTAGTTCCCCGGGAGCATTAATCAATTTCAAATCAAGGTATGCGTATAGTAATCGCAGATGATGTGCCTTTCTATTGGTGAAAGAGTTTTTGTAATCGGTTCGGTCGCTTCGAAGATTTTCATCCACAAATATAGTCAAACGCTTATTTCTTTATAGACTGGACTTGGAGCGGAGCGTATCATGTTTGGAAAGACCGAAGTCCCACTGACGTCATATCAGACGTTGTGTTGACGCTCTCAAAAAATCCCTAAGAGCGATGCAGGATTGTAGTGCTAATTGTTGGTACAGCTACTCCATTAATAAAAAAAAAAATTAAAACCCAACTCCTACTGTTTTTAGCACGATTTTTTAAATTTTGTTTTTTCTTTAAACAGTATAAGGCAAAGGTTATTCATCGAGAAGCAGTAAAATGTATTTAATAGAGAACTAGAAACGGCGAGTAATAGTGGCAGATTGTGAGAACAGATTGTACAGGGGGTACATAAATCGCGTAACAAGTAGGTCGACCCGCCCTCTCAGAGCTAATGGCCGATCGGTCCGCACCCTCTGTTATTCCAGGTTATACTATCCATACTTCCATGCTAATGTTGTGAATGCGAAAGTGTGTCTGTCTGTTACCTTTAACGCTCTAACCGCTGAGCCGATTTTGTGACTAGCTTGATATCCCGGGCATGCTTTATGATCTTAGAGAAACTTTATAGCTAACACTAAGTACTGTAGGTACTAAATGTGAACGCACTGAATCATTAAAATCCTCTCGGTGTGGTTGGACAAACAGTCAAATAAAATTGTACATTCATGTAATTTGTCGTTGGCGCGGGAGTTATCACTTTCGGACATTCTTGTCGACGATGTGTACGAGCTAAGGCGTAGCTCCTCGACGTGCTCTCGTAGCTGTGTCATCTATATAATATGAAGACATAAGTGGAAGAACCGTGTAAGTAATATTTTAAAAACTGCCGGATTTTTGCGTTAATGGACGCTTTTAGACCGGAAAAGTAATTGGAAAAAAAATGTCCAAAACCATTATTTAATTAGGTACTCCTGTAAGCCGCGGGTAACACGAGGCAGAACCAGTGTAACATTAGAATCAAAGTTAGTAACACTAAAACGTGATACGCGTCACACGCAACGTACGTATGTATGTACGTAGGTATGTATGTATTTATGTGTGTATGTATGTATAATTATTTGGCACGCTCTGCAGCCTAAAAGGCTTGATGGCGTTAGATTCTTATTGATAGCGCAAGTGACTAGAAATTATTAAAAAAAAATAAAAAAGGCGGACAAAATTGTGGGGTTCCAAAAACTTTTTTCTATCCATTTAGGTCGAGTAGGGTATTCAAATAAAGGGCTTCGAAAAGCCATTTTAGAAATTACGTAACTTGACGTTCTAATTGCAATGCCTGCAGTCGGGTTTTCTGTTTTCCGGCTTAGCCAGAAAAAATCGACGACACCACATGAGACTGTTTTTTTGCTGTGCGTCATCAAGTGACTGAGTTTACTGGAGAGTGGAGACCCAACTCCCTACACGAATGGGGTAGACAATAAGGAATAGGATCCTTCAATATAAAGGCCCTTAACTACCCACCCTAAGAGGGCTACAAGTGTTCATTGGCGATGGCAGTTGCTTCGCATCAGGTGACCCGTCTTTGTGGTGGACATTTGTCCTCTTAATTCATATAATCCAGATTCTGTTATAGTTACCGGTACAATATCCGTTACTAAACAGTGCCAATTTCCTAAGCTCTGATTAATCATCTGACATCAATTCAGTACCCGATTGCTCTTAATTACAAATCTGTCGGCTCGACATAGATCGAGGTTAGTTGCTGTGAGACCAAGACCAAGAGACTGTTACTTTGGCTAAAATGGCTATATAAATAAATTTGCACGGAATTTTAAACTGTTTTTATATTAAGAAGTTTTATGCCAAGTAACGGTGAATAGAGTATAGAGTTCAGATTTAACTAGTTTACTAGAGGTCGCCCAGTGGTCGAAATTCGACCATAACTATTTTTAAATCCAATCACAGACTTTAATCTAGGATAAAGATTTCGTTACCAGGCCATTAAATTTTATTTAAAAATAACACAGACTTCAACCATGTACAAAAGAGTATTAATTCATGAATGATTATCGTGTCATGTTAAAATATGGTAGTGTGCGTAGAGTTTTATTTATTAAAATTATGCAAAATTAAAGTATTTTTTGAAATATGTTGGTATTCCACGCTCCTCCACCATATCAACTATGACTAAGAAAGATTTCATGCTTTTACATTTGCGCGTCTTTCGTAAAAAGGGGTACAAAGTTATCCGCTCGCATATTAATATATACGAGTAGATTAACACTCCCACTATTCACGTAGCCTATTCCTTTACAAAAGGCTGGCAACTCTGATGTTATAGATGTCCATGAGCAAAGCATGCTTTCTATCAGACCGCCAATTCGTTTAAATAAAAAAATATCCAAATAACAAAAAGGTATTTATATCTTAATGCAAAGGAAACAAATTTAATGACATGTAATTACAATTCTTTATATTGAAATTAAAGTTTTGCTCATACTATACGTGACGTGCTCAAACGGCTTTTGTCTCTGGGAAAATTCATAGTGAGCAGAATTTTATATTTTACACCTTTATTACTGCGTTATAATCAAAATGCGAAAATTCGATATTGATAGCGCGCCGCTATACAAAGACGAGGTTAAAAGGTCACGAACATTTGTCCTTTGCAAATATCTAGCGATCTATCGCTCGGAAACCAATAACGGTCATTACACAAACATGTGTCATAAAATCCAAACTGATATTATAAATGCAAAAGTGTGTATGTCTGTTACCTCTTCACGCCGAAACCGCTGAGCCAACCAATTTATCAAATCGGTGAATTTTCCGTAATCGTGCTTGGGTGTTAGCTAAAGAAGATTTTATTAGTTTTATGGTTGAATTACATTTTTGACCGTCATTCTAAAAAATCAAACGGCAAGTTCCTTAGTATATAATATAAATTTCATAGATAACATGGCATTTGGGAGTAATCTCTTTAATATGAATATTGTTCTCAACGTTTGTTAATTTAGCACTCAGTTCATTGACGCTACCCGATAACTTATCCGCGCGATCATGCGCCATTTCAATTGAAATTTTTAGCACGGAGATATCAGATTTAATGCATTTGATGTCATCTATCACGGTTGCCAGGGGGGCCAGCTGGTGCAGGATCGCCTTCAGTTGGTCTTGCATTCTGTCCAATTGCGTAGGTGAAGGGGAGACTGGAACAGGTGAAGCACAAGGGCTCGCTTTACACCTCACACATCTCCAAGCATTCCTTCTGTCACCCAGTCTTCTATATCCCGCTATCCCCAGAGCAGGCAAAATCATACTGCTGTTTGCATACACTGCAGATGGGGCCGTCCGAATGAGATTCATTACAACTGCCGCATACAAACATGTTGACAACCACTGGAAATGCGCTCGACAAACTACTAACAAGTACACGAGCACTCAGAAGCAACGCCGATCGGTGACTCAATTATGTGGTAATTTTACTGATGGAACAATAATGAGGGACCACCACATAATTTAATTCGAGGAATATTAATATTATCAACATATCATAAAATATTGATGAAATAATTTCAAAATTTTTTATCATTTTAAGATAACCAAATTTCGGAATTTAGAGAGAATTATCCAATTACGGGTGATCGTATCCCGCGTGATAAACGCATTTTGGCGCAACGGGGTTGTAGGCATCATTTAGATTTTTATAAAATCATATCTCTTGCATTTTTTGTAAAACAGACTATTTCCGGAATATAAAGAAAACTAAAATGCACTTACATAATTGTACAGACAAGGTTTAGGCTTAAAATAACTAAAACAATAGTTAAACCAAAAATGCCTTATGAAAGTAAAGGATTATAATGCTGATTATAAATAAACATTGTAAGTGAGAACAAACAGGATTCATTAAAGTTTGTATTAAAATGTAATATTAAAATCTGGACACACTTTCCACGAAGTTCAAAGGCAAACTTCCGTTTGTTTTAGAAACCATTTATCTTTTAGAAGCCTTTGTATTTTCAAAAAAGCCTCAGAAAGCTAAGAATTTAAAGGAATCAAGTGACGTCATTTGTGAACTTTAATTTTTTGCCTTGAAATAAAAGAAAGGTTTAAAAACATAAATCTGAGCTCTGAACTGAATATTTTTTTTATTTTCATTCAGTTTTCGTAATTTTATTATCTTATTTGGTGATTATTATTTCACGTATCACAATGTTTTTAGATTTTATTCCCCCAAAATAGCTTTAACGATTTCTACTTAATTTTATTTGTACATTTTGTCTGAGCGGCTACTTTCTTCTTACTTATAGATAGAGATATCGATAGATAGAGATAGAGCACGGGACAGCAGCTATCCACGAGTATGCATAAAATTCTCTTGTCACTATGTCAGTTACCTTACTCTTCCAAAATGGCTTTACCGATTTTAACCCAAATTCATTTGCAGTTTACTAAACTTAAGACCTACTAAGTTCTAAGTATCGACTTCTATTTTTATGAACACAGGATACAGTATTGTCTATATTTGATGATTGTTACAAACTTTTTCTGAAATCTAAAAACTATTATATTTTCTGTCTTCAGGCATATTTTTTGAGCCTAAGGTACAAAATTCAGTATAAAACATTTTCTTAGGAGTTAGGTTCTTCTTTTTTTACATTAATGTAAAGCAAGTTTTGGCATTATTTTTAAAACTTCGAGTAATTTTTATTTTTTTATGTGGGAGTCGGTGTAGAATTTTTGTTATAGCTAGCATAGCATAGTTTAAAAATGTTGTGAAAAGCCGAGCTAAAAGGAAATGGCTCTTTTGTTCGAAAGTTGCGTTTATGGCAAAAGATATTCTTTACATTTTTCGTCAGTTAACACAATGATCCAGGTGACAGGTTAAACAAAAGGTAAAACGAACTTTAACAGTATTTCGAAGAGTAAAGCATCCCGGCGTTTATACGTTGAAAGTCAGAAAAGACGCGCGAGGCCTTCGGGTTATGTTATGCTTGCTAGATAAGTAAGTCATAAGGAGCTTGCCTTTCCTGTTCAATAGGTAATCTGAACAGCGACAATCTGAAATTGATGCATGAAGATACCTTACTCTACTATTTTTACTATGAATTTATCTGGTATCATGACCTGGTTGTTCGACCAACCAGTTGACTAACCAGTCGAACAACCAGTCGATCAACCAGTCGACCATCAGTCGATCAATCAGTCGATCAATCAGTCGACCAACCGGTCAACCAACCAGTCAACCAGCCAGTCGACCAACCAGTCTACCAACCAATCGACCAACCGGTCAACAAACCAGTCGACCAACCAATCGACCAACCAGTCGACCAACCAGTCGACCAATCAGTCGACCAACCAATCGACCAACCAGTCGACCAACAGGTTGACCGACCAGTTGACCAACCAGTCGACCAACCAGTCGACCAACCAATCGACCAACCAGTGAACCAACAAGTTGACCGACTAGTCGACCAACAGGTTGACCAACCAATCTACCAACCAGTCGACCAACCGGTCAACAAACCAGTCGACCAACCAATTGACCAACAAGTCTACCAACCAGTCGACCAACAGGTTGACCAACCAGTCGATCGACTAGTCGACCAATAGGTCGACCAACCAGTCGACCAATAGGTCGACCAACCAGTCCACCAACCATTTGATGAACCATTCTACCAACTGACTAACCAGTTAGTTAAGCAGTTGGTCAATAGTTGGTCAACCAATCGACAGTCAACTGGTCAAGCGAATCTTACTAGATTTAGATTCTTACTATACTCAATAATCGTTAACGACACACTGCACAGCACTGGTCGCTACTTGAATTCAAGAGATCTGAATCAAACCATTGCAGAAGGATTTCAATAAAATGTCATTGCTCTAGCACAATTTCAGCTCACGCACGGTCGTGATTTCAAAACATTTTTTGTTATATCCATAAATATTTTGGAAAACATTCACGTTCACGTCCTGTAAGAGACTTGCCGCAGATTCGTGCCGTAAGCGCCCGCACGATCGACGTAAACCTTTGTCGTAAAAACAAAATATCGACTCTAGTTAACACAAAATTTAGTCCACTTTTCTATGTCACTCGTTTTGTACAGGAAAATCACGTTTCGATGAAATTTCAACTTTTTCTTATGTGTGCTAGAGTCTATTATCAATAATTTTTAGTCGGAGACGTTTGTAAATCTTAGCGTCTAAGGTGAATAGGAAATGGGATTACGATGAGGTCGTGTCATGGTAAACCATAAAACATGTTCGATGTTCAAGCTATTGTAATAAGCATATACGAGTACATTTGACTTGCTGTCCCGTGCCCACTTTATTAGACGTAATATGAGGGTAAACAACCCTACATTCAGGTGTATAAAATGTTAGCTCATTTCATTCTCAGGCCTACTAGATATACTAACATATAAAATTTGGTACAAAACGGTAAAGCTCGCCTTAGCCCAGCTGTGAAAGGTTATGACACGAATCTTAGTACATTATAATCCTTGTGTGCGTGTGTTTGTGACTGATTTCCTCCCAAAGGACTGGACTGTGATGTTGATAATTTTTTTTTATAAGCATTCAAGGGGATTCAAGAGTCGATTTCAGACGATTTGAGAATGGTTTAGATTCACAATCTAAGACCGGCAAGACAACGTCTGTTAGATTCGCTAGTTTCATATAAGGCTAGCTGCCCCTTACGATGTTTTTAATTTTACGATTTGAAACGTTCTCGTTTTCGATGGTGGTTTTAGCAGTCGCTATCGCTAAAGACATTATCAGTCATCTATGAAAATTTTGATGTTGTTTTAACGACTGATGTCACTGATTTGTTATGACCGAGACAGGATCTCCTGTTAGTTTATCTAAACTAATAATCACTATGCGTAAATATCATAATTAATTTATACCTTCAATTTAAATTTTAATCCAATCCTTATAAAACATTCGGCAAGTATAACTAGTTTCAGATTCGGGAGTTATTGCTAAAATAAGGAGAGTAAAAGTTTTTAATTTTCGGGAATTTAAATGAAAAATTGTTTTGAGCGAGCTTCCCCGGCAATTTTAAAATCGAGCATACACTATTCGGCTTGTATGATTTTTTGCGTTCATACTTTTTTTTGGCTAACTTCTAAACTGCAGTAGTTTAAACATTGCCCAAACTGTCAAACGCAATCTTTAATTAATTCACATTCATTACTGGTTTCAGTTTTACCAGTTAAAAACATCACAATATTTTATTGTTTGATGTGTATTTAATGTGTATCCTTACTAACATTATAAATGGAAAAGTGTGTTTGTTTATTTGTTGGTTTGTCCTTTCTTCACGCCCAAACGAAGCAACTAATTATATATAAAATGCCAAAAAGCAAAAGACTTGATTTTTTGCATAGAGTTAGTTAAAAGTATGGAAAGTAACATAGGTTACTTTCGGTCTTGGAAAACATCACATTATTGAAAAAATCGAATTTTTACCAAATTTGGATTCCACGCAGGTGAAGCCGTAGGCAAAAACTAGTTAATTATAAACTGACATTAGACGTGCCTTTTAATATGTTTGCATTTGTTTCTAACCGACTTCCAAATAGGAGGAGGTTATATGCGGCGACTCGCTTGGGTTCGTGCCGCCATCGTGTTTATATTCACATATATAATAAAAATAATAAAAAACATATTAAAAAGAACACTGTTAAACCTCAACCTATTTTGGTACACAGTCTTCATAATTTTGAAGTCGGTATCAAGCTTACATGCTATGTTCTAGGACGAACAATCTTAATTTTTTTGACTGGTACCGACTTTAAAATTATGAAGACTTTGTACAAAAATAAATTAAGATTTAACATTTTTTTTAAGACACATTGAATAAATTATGTTATTTAATACTTTTAAGTTTGTTTTTAATTATTTTTGTTTTTACCTTTAATGTTGGTTTAATTTTTTTGCACACTTGATTTTTGGCGTAGACATAGCTGAAACGATATATGTAGAGTAGCATAGACGGTTTTTGGTCTTGAAAAAAAAACATTCATATTTTTCTCGATTTTCAAATTCCAAACAAGTAAAGTTAAGGGCAAATGATAGGTTTTATATAAAGAGCACACATTATACTTATTATATTATTTAACTTTGACTCTAATAATCAACTTTTACTTAAGTCACGTGTCTTTATAAATATAGTACTTCTTACTAAATTATATAATAATTTCTATGAATACATTATTTACTTTTAACCCTGCAAGTTCGTGGTAATATAATATTTCGTAACACGCGCAAATTCCATATTCGAAATGGAGTGAGAATTTTATGTAAAGTCGTTACAATAACAACATTTCTCTTATAAAAACGCTACATTTTCACCTAATCATATCAAAATGCTACTCATCCTATTTTAAAAATAAATCATTATTACGTTTCTTTAATATGACTCACATGAGTAGAAAAAGTAGAAAGAGCAGAGCAGAAACCTAAAATTGTTGTAAAATTTTTTGCTAAGGAATTGCTTTACAATTCGTTTTAGTACATTTTGTTTAAAAGTCGAATTATTTTGATGAAATAGTTACTTCAAAATCAATTTAAATTGATAGTAAAATGACTGTTTTGCAAAATTAGTAGTTATTTACAAGAAAAATTACAAAATGAATTGCTGTTAGCTTTTTTTTTATTAAAAAGTGGCCTTTTTAGAGCGGCGGAACTTTATTGACATATATTATAATGGGTAAATACTGTATTTTAACAATAATGTCAAAATAAATTCTACAATATGCAGAAATATGATTATCCTATTTATATAATGGTATACAAAAACCAAAGTGTGAGGTTAAGCTAACGTAATAATCTATATTTATTCCATATATTGGAAAAAGTAAAATTGGTATCCTCAAACACCCTAACAAATAAACAAATCGATTCGATTTTTGACATAGACGTTGTTGAAAGTATAGAGAGTAATGTCTGGTTTACACGTATTAAGTTGATAAGTAGTTAACTCAATTTTAAGCTAATAACTTGACGTAAACACAAAATTTAGAAGCAAGTGGCAAGTTAAGTCTATCTACTTAATACGTGTACACCTTATTTTTTATGTCTTAAAGCGAAGAACATACTGATCGGACGCGTCCGTAACGCGACTATCAACCGCGATCTAGATAATAATTGTACATTGAAATGTGTGAACTATAAGGCGTAAGACGCGGACGTTTTGCATTGACTGTCAGCCGCGTCTGACGTCAGTCATGGACGTTTTTATCTGGGCGGTCAGCCGCATAGGCTAATTTTGATCTTGATAAACATAATGATTTAAAAATTTCGAATTCTAAAAGGCTAGTATTCTTAAAATATTACATAAATAATATTACGATCTTAAAATAAAATATTACTACTTTAGTAATAATTGTGTATGGAATATGCAACAGAGCTAATATTTCAGGCATTATAATATAAATTGAAAGTTTTGAATGTTACCCGATGCCCCGAGGAAACCGCTCTTTTCTTATCAATTTGCGAACGAACCCCATTTCCATTTCTTAGAAAATATTTCTATCATTTGCAAGTGCAATATGATTCTGAAATATATTTCTATGTCATAACATATTTCATACAGCCAGTGATACTTCTTACTATAACTAGCTTCTGTCCGAGGCTTTGCTCGCATTAAGAAGTGTTTGCATAGAAACTTGCATTAACATTGTTTTAGCCCCCTCTCGGGTAGAATTTTTCTTAACGGATTTTTTCACATTTCACAAATTCTTTTCTTAACGGATTCCTACGTTATACAATCTGCTAGCATACCAAATTTCAGTCCGATACTTCCAGCTGTATAGTGGGTTGATAGATCACTATGTCGGTCAGCCAGCCCCAGTCACCTTTGTGTTTTATATTATAATATTCAAGTGTTAGCTGATACCCTGAATAGAAAAAAAATGCGTGTAAAACAAATTTTATTGAATGTCAATTATTGTAACAAAGAGACATACAGAACGACAAAATTTCTCTGAACTCTGTTGAGTAATAATAAAAATGTAATTTAGTATGAACATTGTATACAGCTTATACGTCACGGTAAATATCGGATCTCTCTAACAGACTACTTAAAAGGCTTATACTTTGTTACTTTCAATTTTATCAATAAAATTGGACTAGATCTTTTTCAATAACGATAAACTTGTTTAAAAAAATCATGCTATTAGCACATAGGATACTTTTTACAGCAGAAACTGTCACGATGTATATTTCGTGTACAATTTATTTTAATTAAAAATAAATTCACTTCGTTTTTATTCATTTTGATCTAAATATAAAAATTAAGTTCTACTAAATTAACAATTATTATATTTTCAGACCAGAAAAAATTACAATATGCGACAACGACAAGTAAACACAAAAAAACAACACAAGACAATCCCTTTGGTAATTAATATAGCTATTAACGTAAAAAGCCTTAAAGCCTATAAAATGTCAGAAATCTTGCAATAATGAATCCGGATTTACACAGGATAAATCGTTAAGTCGCTGTAATCACCAGCGAAAATTATAATTTACGTGCGAAATGTTTGCGATACGAACAAAATTACCTTTGTATTTTGACGAGCTTTATATTTTCGGAAAATCTACATTTCGACGATAGAAAGCGGAAGTGGCGTATCTCAAAAAGTCCAACTTTACACCAGCCGCCCTAAATGTCACTTTGACAATATTGCTAACAGCGACTTATTTTGTAATTTTTTTTTATAAATAACTACCAATTTAGCAAAACACTGACTTTGCAGTTTATATTACGACCAATTTAGGTCCCCAGATCCAAAATAACACATACATTAAATGATAGAAAATTAAAATTTTGATATATCATAATAAGATTATAGGGTGTGTTCAAAATCTTTATTAATTATCTTTTTAAGTTTTATAAATTTTAGAAATATTTTTTTGGCCCTGGTGTAAAGTTGGACTTTTCGAGGTACGCCAATTCCGCTTTTTGCCGTCGATTTATGCTTTAAGAGCGAGCGAGGCGATAAAAGCAAAATTGACCTAACGAATCGAATGCGGCGAAGGAAATAATTTTTTAGAATTAATATGCCATGGAACCACACACTTGTCTGCGTGGAATCGTCCAATTCGTCCGAATAATCGCTGCCAAATTCAAAGAGAAAATGATTTCGATTCGCTCGACGGTCCTTAAAGATGTGCGTTCACCATAACTCGCTGTAACTAGTGGAAAATTTGCGATATTTTTCTACGTTAATAATGTCAGTTGTGGGTTAGGTCGCCCCACGCGCGTGAAGTTTCCGAATCCAAATCGATTCGAAATCGTGAACAGCGGCCGTAATAGTTAACTAACCCTCTATAACTCGCATATAAACTTTTGTTATGTCCGCTAAGTTCTCGAAGGAATTGCTAAAGGCATTAAGTGTTAGAGGTGAAAAGCAATAATAACTTCGATGCTGCACGTGGAATAACAATATGAGCGGGTTGTTGGTTTCCTCTTCGGAAGAACACCATGGATATATTTCACCAAAACTAAGGAGGAAATGGAAACAGATGAAGGATCCACGTTGTTTGGCCGGAACATGTCATTTCCATGTAAGTCGTGATGTGTGTGCTGGCATAACTCGACCAACTTAGATCCGCAATCTGGCTCCGTTTCAACTGCCCTGATTGTACATTTGCACCGTTGAAATATCCTTTTAAATAAAAATACAAACAAGTGGAAGCTTTATTACAAAGATATTGAAAATACCGCGGCCACAATTTTATTCTAAACTTCCTTTGCTCAAAGTATTAAACAATATCCGACGAAGCATCACTTAAAAATATGCTTTTCTGGAGATAAAATTCTCGTTTAACTTGGCGGCGCTATCGGACCGCCATCCACGGTTATAAATTCGTAAGGATTTAATTTTGTTGTCGTTATGATAATATCTTTTTTATGGCGAATAAAATACGACGCGGAAAACTGGTGCTTGACATCTGCTTCACGATTATTAACGGTTCAAGTATCATCTTTATTTATTCCTGTCGGAGTATGTACAAGTTTTTTTTTTTAATTTAGGGGCGAACCAGCAAGTCACCTAAAGGAATTTATTGGGTTACTAGTGGACCCCACAACCGACTATATAATTTGGGAATCTAAACCATTTCTGAGTCCACAGTGTAAGTTGAACACAAATTTTAGTAAAATCGGTCCTTTAAGAGGAGTTATTTAACAAATACACTCATATAATAATTAAATATACCTTTATTAAGATGAGCTTATGACTATAAATAATAGAGAATGTTTGCTTAGCAGTAATGAGTATGCGAGAGATAAAGTTATCCATGGATAACTTTATACATATACTCGTATATGTATATTTAGAAAACGTCACACAACGGGACAGCGAATCTTGATTAGCTAAACACTTTTAAATATTTTTATGCATAAGGGGCTTACTATATATTCTTCAGATTACCTAGTTAAAGTGCGAATAGAATTATTTTTACGCACTTTACCTAAATCAGTCAGGTAATTAATCTGCACTTACGGGTTTACGCACTTAATCGGTAACATGCGCTGGTAGGCAGGTAGGTGAGTATGCCCTATAAATGCTCGCGTATCATCGTTTATTTATTTACCATTAAATTGAGGCATATTTGCCCTTGTTAAAAATACCTTACAGACTAACATTCATTTATTTACACTAAAAACTAACACTAACACTAATGTATTGTCTGCGACGTGGGCGCGGTATTCGGAAGTCGCGAACGGGATCCTCACCACCTTATGATTGCCGAAAACAATTACTGAATATGAAGAGGACCAATTGACGTGTCTCCGTCAACTGGCTATAAAATAATTTCGTCGATACTATGTGTAAACAAAATTGACTTTTGTAATTCCGCACAAGAAACACAAAGTTAGAGGTGAATTGGCCTTATATCCTTATAATTTTTAATAAAAATATGCTGACATTTTCGCATATTTTCGTTAATATTTTTAAGCAGGGGTGGAGTAATTTTCTCGACGTTTTAAATACGAATGTAATCGCATTCACCCTTATTCAGGGAATTTTCAATATAATTAACAAACATTAAACCGCAAATTGTCGGTTTCATTAAATATCCTTTTCAAATAAATCTCTAAATTCATGGAATTAATCAGAATCTTAAAGGACGATTTTGTTTACGAGTTTATATTAATTTTGTAGCTAGAAAATACAAAGCCTGTGCCTGTGTGTATTTGTAAAAAAAAATATATTTTAGCTTTCTACGCTGCTACTTTTACAGCGATACATATTAAAGTATTACCACTGATTTTTTACCTAGTTTTAAATATCGTAATTTCGGGCAAGCGAGCAGACGGGTTAGAGTTGCCGGCCTTTATGAAAAATAGGAGTACGGACAGGGGATTAGGGAACTGAACGAAACGCCAATTTTATGTGAGGCCGTGGCATCACTCCGGTCAAGCCGGCCCATTTGTGCCGAATCGTGGCTCTCCCACGGCTTTTTGCATTCGTATTATGTACCTGAGATCGGAAAAATATGTCTCATCGGTAGGTACACACCTCCACCCGGGGGTGTGCCTACCATGAGTTTGAAGTAATAATATTTGTTGGTACTCGATAACGACTACACAAATATTTAGTACTAGTTGGTGCCCGCAAGTTTAACGCTAAAATTTGTATATCAAGCGGAAACCGCACATTTTCCGGGGATAAAAAGTATCCCATATGTTGCCCAGATCTAATAGCTATTAAACAAAAAAAAGATTTATTCAAATCTGCCCAGTAGTTCCTGAGATTACCGCGTACAAACAGACAACTTTTTTGTCGATATGTGTTCTAGTTGTATAACGATAACTGTTCCTTAGCACCCTTAGCACCCCACATTGATTATCTTATAAAAATATGAAATGTGCAGACACTCCAATTTTACTGTTTTTTATTATATTTAACTAGCTGACCCGGCGAACTTCGTACCGCCTAACAGTCAATGATCTTCTTGCACTTCGAAGATTATTTCTCTGTTCATCTGTACGATAAGCTCGACGGTTTATCGTTTCTGCACTCGCACAAAACCTTTTAACACATAGACAATAGGTAGTTAAGAAAAATCATAGACACTTATAAAAAGACATTTATACATTTGTTAACCTGTAGAAATCTTAGGTATTATTTTCGGAAATATTAAATTACATAATAAACAAATAACTTACACGAATTTATGTGTTAAACAAACAAATATAACATTTAATGATCTTTCGAGTCATTTTACACAAAATAAATTTCTGAACGCTCACATGAATAGTTCCAGTATTTGACAGGATTGGATTGGCAAATGTTTGACATGTAATAATCAAATGAGAATTTATCTAAATGATTAATATTTATAACACATATCGGTTATCATTATTTTTAAGACGTGTTCTGCTATTCGGGGCGGAGACAAATCCAACGAATCAATAACCATGAAAATTGGTTCAGCAGATCTCGAGTTATAAGTTTTGTACCAAACCCGTCTTTGTTTTAAATATATAGATAGATGTAGTACTATAAAAATTGACTTGCCTGCCCAACTTTAAAAGTAATATACAAAAATATATAATAGTTATTAAGCTGAAATTTAGGAGACACTTATTTTATACCATTATATCTAAATTTTATTTAAAAAATAAGCAAAAATTTGACCTTGTCGACATCCCGTCGACCATGTCGATATTGTAAAAAAAATTAAACTGGCTTAACTTTAGCAAACTTTTACCTTTTACAGAATCCCTTTTAACACCATGTGAAATCCAGGACACGCAATGCCTTAGTAAGACAACCCAGGAGTTCTTGGAGAAGACCAGCAATGGTATACCACAATACGACATCAGAGCTATCGACCCACTAAACATACCTTCGATTGACTACGTCCTCATCGAGAATCCGAAAGCGAAAATGCACTTGAAGAATATAAAAGTAGTTGGACTGAAAAACCAACAGTTTTCAGAGTTTAAGTAAGTTTATCTATCACCTAAATGTGCTAGAATGAGGGTTATGTTTTTCGAGAGGATGTATGTATAATTGATTGACACGCTCTGCAGCCTAAACGGCTTGATGGATTTTATCCTATGAGGTATCATTATCTGGATAGTCCAAGTGACACTGGGCACATTAAAAAATTAAAAATCAAAATGGCGGATTTTAAGGTTAAAATTGTAAGGTTCCGTATTTTTTTACGAAGGTAGTATGCACGCTAGTATCCATGTATGTGACAAGTTTTCAGGTTGCCTCAAATACCTACTTAAAAATTGTTACCAGCTCACAGACAAATGCCCTTAACACTTTTTTTGATTAATAGAATGGACAGAGATACGAAGACTGTAGATCTGCAGACCAAAGTGGACATAAAGGCAGATGGTGATTTGCTTGTCGAGTTGGGAAATGGAAAAACCTTCTCTGGACCATACTCTATTAAAGGAAGTGAGTGAAACCCTATTTTATACTAACCTGTATTGTAAAACTGTCGAAATCGGTTCGTGCGTTCTGGAGTAATAGCGTCAGGTAGGATAACCCGATTTATTTTTACATAATAAATAAAAACTCTCTATAACGCGAATTCTAATCTAAAACGCGTCTTGAAACAAATATCTATATATATAAAAGAAAGTCGTGTTAGTTACACCACTTATAACTCAAGAACGGCAGAACAGATTTGGCTG
>JAOTAV010032956.1:0-19629 GCA_026546445.1 Cyclargus thomasi
TATGTATCATAAAGTTGGCAGACGGTGACTCGCCGACTCCTTGAATGGGCCCCTCAAAATGGCAGCACGCACAGTGCACCGAGGCGGCAACATTGACGGAGCGGCTTGAGGCAGGTGAGGTGTCGCTGAACTTTAAACGCCGATCATTTGCACCCTCAGATCACGAGCATTTACACCTGTCAATGTTTCAACTTTTAAAGGTCTACTAATATATATACGCGGCAATGTCACCTAGGTCTGAAATAATTCGACTACATTACTTAAAAAATAAGATGCGTGTAAAACTAAATTTATGGAATGCAAATTATTACGATAGTAGACTAAAAGATATACAGCATGACAAAAAATCTCACATTAGCCTAGTGGGTAAGACCTTTAGTTCGCACACTCGAGAGGGTGCAGGTTCGAACCCCGGAGAAAGCTTGTACCAATGAGACATATTCCGGTCTCAACTACATAATACGGATGCTCATTGCCGTGGGAGAGCCATGCTTCATCACGAATGAGCCGGCTCGACCGGAGTGATACCACGGCTTCAAAGAATACTGGCGTATCAATAACGATAGATTTATTTAAAGAAAGAAAAAAATCATGCATATTTCCTTTTCTGTCATCTGCATGCGAATGCATTTCTCTGATGATAAATTTAAAATATGTTGTCGCTGTAATCTGAAATAACATCCGTGGAGCACAGGTCCGCTACAAAAGTTGTAGAGGGCACTCGAAGCAGATTAAGTTCTTTCAGGAATGCGAAGAGTTATATAATGTTGTGCTCATCGGAAATAGTCATCGTTTACATTGACAAGCGAACAGTCGTCGGAGTCGTTGGGACGACACACTTTACGAAATCATATATTTTTATAAGTATTGGGAAATGAATTCGTGTTTTAACATTTTATTCCTGTTTTTAATCAGATTAACAATATGAAGGTTGTATATTTTTGTAAGCGTTTTTAAAACGTGTAAAAGGATAATCTAATATATCAAATTCTCGTGTCACAGTTTTCGTTGCCATACTCCTGCGAAACGGCTCGACCGATGTTGATGAAATTTTTTGTGTTTATCTGGTATCTACGAGAATCTGCCAACATCTATTTTTCATCCCCATAGTATTATATTGATCTCGCGTTACTCGGCGACTTTCGACGTCGCCGGGGGTTTAAACTGGTTAAAATGGTATATTTAAATAAATTTAGATGTTGCTTGAATATCAATTGATTTAATAACAAAATACTTATCCTAATTTTTATTTACCTTAGAATAATAACATGCCCCACGACGGAAATATCGTATTACTCTGTTCACTGAAATCAAAGAGAAATCTTCGGGAAGAATCCGTCTCAAAGTACTATGAACATAATAACGGTCTGTCAGTTTCTATTAATAACAAGTCCTACATTCCGTCTACTGGTTCTCTATATCCTATTAATTTATGATGATAAAGTAACCAGTAATCGTGCTTTATTTGCTGAAAAAAAAAAGAATTTCGAAAAGAAAAAAAACCGCTTTAGGAAAGTGTATTTGTTCCCAAATAAAAAACAGCCTTCGGAACTTTTTGCCGATACTTTTTTTTGTCCCTCGGCAGTGGAGAGCGAGCGTGTCGCCGGTACAATGGAAATATCCTAAATTTTTAAACTAATATTTACTCAAATCACCACACGTGTAACATCCAAAAGCGATATTCTAGTAAAAATGAAATCGAGTATCCAGCTACTAGCTGGCTAGTTAAACTAAACTTAAACTAGGCACTGGCTAGTGTACTGTGGAGTAATAGCCTAGAAGCTGGCCAGTTTTACTGGATATCAAAAAACAATATGCGCCTTATTATCATTGTCATTCAGTTCATCATCAGTTTTGCTGGCCAGTCACTAGTCTTAATCACTGGCTAGGCTATCAAGTGAAACTAGGATGATTTCTACTGGGGTAGTTTAATTTTATCGAGTCAAATAGACAGCTTCGAAATGACGTTTAAGTTAAAAGATCTTTTCGAAAAAAAATAATTGAACGAACAGACAGAATTCATAAGAAATTCTTGTACCATTTAGAAACTCATAAAAACGGCATATTGAATGACTCTCATCTTTAAAGTCAGAAGGACTAATTGATGTAAAATATTAATTAATGATAGTACTCCGACAAATTAGCCGTGACGACGGAGCTGCTTGACGGTTTGGAGTACTGTTGATGATGAACGTTTCACTTCTGGCCCGTCTCGGAATCTCATTATGGAACAATCGTGTTGATTAAATTAAACTGACCATTAAAATAATTAATTTAAAGACTCCTCAAAACTGTACCAAGAGTCGTCACATTACTACTCATCGGCAGTATTGTATTTATTAGTGTTGCTAGATTATATGACCCTCAATCTTCGCTAACGACAATGAGTATTTTGCGTGCAGAAATCGATCGACGATGGTGTAAATAAAGAGTGAAAACTTTTTCTACTCGGTACATCAAACTTTGCCTCTCTGACGGCCCCTGCGAATATTGAGCATTCAGCTTTGATAAATTGCCGCTTTGAAGTTTTATTTAGTGATAATTTATTTTTTTGGCACTTCATCTATCTTTTCCTTTCTTGTCAGTTAATAGAATCGAAAAATTCATTTTCCTCTTTGATATTAAGACCGGAGACCGGAGAGACTCTTTGAGATATGAAACGTTAATTTGGAAAATGTTGTTTGTTACAGGTCTCCCCAACGACCTGTCAGTGTACTGGCATCAGTACCCCTACAGCTTCGGTCTGGTGTTCTGTAAACTGCGCGCTCTCATCTCCGAGGCGTGAGTATCTCATAACATACAACTGCTTATCTCGTCGGTGAACTTGAAAGATGAAAAGATCCATGGACACTTCCCTCTGTCCTCCACCGTTACTTCAAACCCACACACTCAAAGTGCGTCTTTTGAGCGACCGTATAGCCTACTGGGTAAGACCTTTAGTTCGCAATCGAGAGGGAGCAGATTCGAACCCCGGTGGAGGCGTGTACCTATGAGACATTTTTCCATCTCAAGTACATAATACGGATGCACATTGCTATAAGAGAGCCATTCTTCGGCACGAATGGGCCGGCTCGACCGAAGTGATACCACGGCCTCACAGGAAACTGACGTGAAACGGCGTTGTGATGGGAGTGAGTTTACCGGTGACCCAAGTTCTCCAATCCCCCTATTCCTATTCCCTCATAAAAGGCGGGCAACGCACTTGCGACTCTTCGGATATCACGAGTGTCCATGGGCGACGGCAGTTGCTTTCCATCAGGCCCTCTAAACATCATAAATAAAAAAAAGTTGCAACTGCACATGAACGATACGTCACGGCCAAAATCAAATTATACCTAACACTATCTGACTAAAGAAATTGACTGACTGACTAAACATAGTTATCTATCAAAGTACAACCCCAACCATTGGACGGATTAGGGCTGAAATTGGTAATCCATGCATGTGAAATTTAATGAGTGAGGATGTAGGCTAACAAATATATTTTTTTAATTCCACCCCAACGCGTGCGCAGCCGCTGTCAATAGCCATTTAATCATAAAATAACTTTTTATTAATTTGCCATTTAAATAAAAAATGCATATACGCGACAGTACCATCGAGAAATCACAAAGGTTTATGATGACATTTAAAATTAATACGTTTTAACTGAATATTGCAGTCGTAAATTGACCTAAAATTATTTAGTAACTTTAATTTGTGTTTTGTTTATTTACATTCAAATTATTTTAGTTTCTATTTTCTTTTTTCTAATTTATTTTCTTTCTTTCTATTTCAGTTAATATCATTGTCACAAATTTTTCAATTCTTCAAGAACTACGTTGTAAACATTTGTCAAGGTGTAAATTTCCCCGGGGTGTGAGCAACACGTAAACGTTTTAAACGCGACCGCCGTAACAAACACGCTGTGCTCGCGGTGCCGCGTCCGCGGAATTGTCGCACAGACAGCTGTAACACGTCGCCTGTAACTGTCGAACCCTTGTCAAACCCAATCTTAGTGATAACTGTTTACTCAGAGTAGTTTCGAGTAACGCTGACTTATTTCTCTCTCTTAACTCGGCATTCTTGAACGCGTTTTATTATACAGTTATTAATACATTGTAAACTTTACGATTATCATAATACTGTTCTGCCGTCCTCAAGCATAAATGCCGCCAACCAAAATCTTTTTTTTAATGATATTTAAGGAGCATGCGAGCAGACGGGCTACCTAATGGAAAGCAACTACCGTCGCCCGTGGACACTCGTGACATCCAAAGAGTCGCAAGTGCGTTGCCGGCTTTTATGAGAGAATAGTGAATGGGAAAAAGGATAGGGGGATTTGGGGAGTTGTGCCTCCGGTAAACTAACTCAATGAACGAAACACAACGCCGTTTTATGCCAGTTTTCTGTGAGGCCGTGGTATCACTCCGGTCGCGCCAGCCCATTCATGGCGAAGCATGGCTCTCCCACGGTAATGAGCCGTATTATGTACTTGGGATCGCAAAATTTCTCATTGATCTCACACACACCCACGCCTACACCGGGGTTCGAACCTGCACCGCCTTGAGTGCGAACTAAAGGTCTTACCCACTTGGCTACGGACAAAATCTAGTCGATAATTAGAAGAAACATCTCTATCAACATCTATTAGCAACATTTTGTAGCTTTTATATTCATCGAGTTATTAAAATTAATATTGACGTTATGAAGTAGCAAGCTCTACAAAAATTCGCCGCGTTTATTTGCTCATAACTCAAAATGTACATTTTGTAGCGGCATTTTAGTTTGAGGACGGCAGTGTTATATAATATAATAGCTGTTATATGACGTACCGCGACTACATCCGCGGGAAAATTTATGAATTACCCGTTTTTACAACATGTTTTGATGACTGCTCGGCTCTTATTGGTCGTAGCATGATTTTATACAGCCTAAAGCCTTCCTCTATCAATGGACTAATTAAAATGAAAAAAAAAATCAATTCCGGCCAGTTATTCCTGAGATTAGCGCATTCCAACAAATAAACAAACAAAATCTTCACTTAATGACAATGTCTTTTAAGGATATTAACGATCTTTAAGCCGAACTCCATGAAGAGAGCGAGACGCGGGTGATTCGAGGCAAAATTTTACCAATAACAGGAGTAATTCCCCCTGATAAATTACATGATAAATCTGCCGCCCTCCATCGTCACTTACAACACAATTCAATTTGAGTGGCTACATCGAGCTTTAAAAGTTAGAGCGTATTTAAACAGTCGCAGGTGACGTCAAACGTTTCCAGTTACAATTATATCTGTACATATATAATAAAATTGAAGTGTCTGTACATTATAATTTTTACAAAATAATCAATGTGGGGATGCTAATAATAATAAATAGAACACATATCGACAAAAAATGTTGTCTGTTTGTCTGCGCTAATCTCAGGAACTACTGGACTGATTTGAATATTTTTTTTTGTTTAATAGCTATTAGGTCTGGGCAACATATAGAATACTTTTTATCCCGGGAAAATGTACGGCAGGAGCCGTATTATATCCCGGGAAAAAGTAAATACGCAGGAGCGTGATATACAAATTTTTGGAACACGAAGTTGCTGGCACCAATTAGTTAGTAATAAATAAATTAGTAATCTCGTATTGGTACATGCGTATTCGGAGGCTAAGCTCGGCTCTCTGTCGTGTATATTTAACTTGCTCCACCAGAGTTGAAAATAATTTTACAGACTGGAAAATTTTGAATTTGGAACTTTGATAGCTAGTTAATAAAATAAATCCTCTCACCGCAGCGCCCTGAATAATAAAGTACATAATATTTGGGATCGTGTTAGAAGTTTTCGCATTTAAGACCCGTAATTATAGCTTCAAAATTTTTAGATGCTGTTTCTTCTAGATATTCAATAAAACAATAATACATATAACAAAACAATGAAATTGTCGTGTCTGTACAATTAATACTTTTATAAACTAATCAATGTGGGGGGCTTAGGAATAGTAATGGAACACAAATCGATATAAACATGGTCTGTTTGTACGCGCTAATCTCCGGAACTACCGAACGGATTCGTATAAACCTTTTTTTATTTAATAGCTATTAAGTCTAGGCAACAAAAAAAAATGTAGGGTTCTCGTGACATACAATTTTTGCGCAACGAAGTTGCGGGCAGCAACTAGTTTATTCATAAATGTCCCTTTATAAATCTAAACAGCATCTCAATATTTTTGATCATGCGCTTAAGTACTAAGCGCTAAATATTAAACCGGGCCTTAGACTTTGAGAAGTCACTCGAAATTAAGTTAAAATTTAGTTAACTACTTAGATAGTTAATACGTGTTAACCAGAAAATAGTCCCTAAAATGCTTTAAGCTCTATTCCCAGTACATTTTCTTGTCACGTTCTTTTGGCACGTAAAGAACAGGACGGGGATGTTATTTGCACGATACCTAGTTCGACTCCCGGCGCGTGACAATACGCCAGGCATTCGGAGCCGGGGGTGGAAGAAACAGGGGGGGGATACAATTCAGGTGACATTACAACTGTGCACATATCCATAAAGTGGATAGACGCGTGTTTGGTAATCATTGTTACCTGAGCTGAGAATGACATCTTATCTTATTCTTATCTTATTCTTATTTCTTATTCTTATATATATAAAAGAAAGTCGTGTTAGTTACACCACTTATAACTCAAGAACGGCAGAACAGATTTGGCTGAAAATTGGTAGAGAGGTAGCTTAGAGCCAGGAGACGGACATAGGATACTTTTTATCCCGTTCGACAGCGTTCGATTTTCCAATAAAAAAAAAACATAATCTGCTTATTTATTGCCATTAAGGCGGAACAAGGTTCGCCGGGTCAGCTAGTATTATTATAATTAGAGGTCGCCCTGTGGTCAAGATTCGACCATAAATAATTCCCAATTCAATGTGATTGAATTGAGAATTATTTATGGTTCACTTCAATTTGGCATAAAGGTCTCGTTACCAGGCCCAACCACAGAATAAATAATAGTACTAGGCCCAACACACCACAAACTTCAACCACAAATAAAAAGTATTTTGTGTATGATTATCGTAAAAGAAATTTCATGCTTTTACAACTACGCGTCTTTCGTAAAAATGGTTACAAAGTTTTCCGCTCGCGTATTTATATACAGATATTAAAAAGTTGACAATAGTGACTGCTACTTTTAACATTATCGTAAAAACCTTTTCATATTCGAAATATAATATTTCATATTTCGAATATAAAATTAGGAAACGCTAAATCGAATATAATAAAAATCGTAACATTATATTTCCAGAATTCATCATATATTAAATGAATATTACGTTTTATTTTGGGATTCGTAATACATATAGAATTTATTACTAACCAAAACGTAGTATGTTTGAGGCCTCAATAGTGTCTCGATATACGACATGCGGGGCTCAAGAGATTCGGAGTATTGACGGATCACAGAACAATGAACAAGGTCGTGAACTTACAAGTCACAAGATAAGATAATCCATAATCCTTCCATAAATAGATATCATTATAAAGACTATTTTGACGCTCTGATTTTATATTTAAATTGAAAGTTTTTAAAGTACTATAAAAGTTAATTTATCAGGATAAAATTGCAAATTATGTACTAATGTTACAAATGCGAAAGTCTGTCTGTCTGGTATTGCTTTACACCCAAACTGATGAACTGATGTTGTTGAAATTTGGTACCGAGATACTTTGACTCCCGGGAAAGGACATAGGATACTTTTTGTCCCGGAAAATATTATTGCTTGAAATCTAATTTAATTGCTTAATACATTTAACGCTAGTGGGTTTTCGATAAATATAAGAAACAATTATTACTGTTTATTATAAAAAACACGTGTAATTATATCCCTCATTAAACGTGGAGTGTAGATTGCGACTTATCGAGAATATCACTCGAGTTGATCTGCTGAGACCTAACGCCGACAGGCCGCTGAGCCAGCATAACACAAGGGCAAACTTCACTTAAGTTGCGACAGTCTTGTGTTGAAAATTCTATAAATCAAAGTTAAACATACTAAAATAGACATGCCGTTTTATTTTATGGGGCAAGCGAGCAGGCGGGTTACCTAAAGGAAAGCAAATGCCGTCATCCACTTATTACATCCGAAGAGTCACAAGTGCGTTGTTGGCCTTTATGAGGGCGATTAGGGAAGTTGGGTCACCGGTAAACTCACTCACTGAACGAAACCCGGCACAATGCCAGTTTTCTGTGAGGCCGTGGTATAACTCCGGTCGAGCCGGCCCATTAAAAAGCCGACAGTAACTGATAATATTATAATTTAGGGTGTATACTGTATAAAATGCGTCTTTTCTAGAGTCAACTACGAAAGTAACAATGCTAAAAGCGAAATTTTTTTATTATTTTGCCCATCGCAAGCTTATTGCTACTTGTAGCGAGTAAAACCACGCCTCGTAGCACATAGCTTGCCTACCTGTAGCGAGTAGAAACACACCTCGTAGCACATAGCTTGTCTACTCGTAGCGAGTAGAAACACGGCTCGTAGGACATAACTTGTCTACTCGTAGCGAGTAGAAACACGCCTCGTTGCACATAGCTTGTCTACTCGTAGCGAGTAGAAACACACCTCGTAGCACATAGCTTGTCTACTCGTAGCGAGTAGAAACACGCCTCGTAACACTTAGCTTGTCTGCGAGTAGAAACACGCCTCGTAACACATAGCTTGTCTACTCGTAGTGAGTAGCAATAGAATTCTTAGCACGCAGCTACAACTCGCGGGATCTAGCATTAGCTTAAAAGACTTGTTCTTAAACACGTACCCCGTAACTTAATAGGATTGATACATCCCAGTCTAAATTCCTAGTCTAGTTCAAAGGCAAGCTAAAGTTTACATGTCGGTTTGTAGACTAAAGGGCTTAGTAGTACACTAGTTACGCTTGTACCTGATAACAGCCTCATCGTAGACATCGTACGTTGCTACGGCGCGTAACAAACACAGATACAACTAATAACAAATTGTCCATTTTTGTATTCTAAATGTCCGTTTAGTTCCGCTGAGTGTCGCCGCGGGTAATAAGTGGTAATTTACACCCATACGTCTGTTGTCTGATGTCGTTAGCGCGCCGTCCCTCGGCGAATTACGTCGGCGGCTCGCTGCGGCACGTCGTCACAGTTTATAGCGATGTATCGCTCAACGTCGTACTCCATCGCCGACCATTTCATTTATAAGCGAATCTCATTTTGTTTTATATTCTCTAAAGATTTAAGGCCTGGACTTTAGACCTTTCAATACAATTTTATAAAAGCGTTAAACGGAAATTGAATTTTTTGAATTAAATTTTATGTACGAGAGCTACAGCACTTTCTCAATATTTATATTGTGCAAATATACGACGTTCGAAACAAAATCTATTATACAAATAACACTAAACGTCAATCACAACGAAAGTCGGCCGTTTGACCTTTATGAATGTTTCAGGAGGCAAACACGACGAATAAAACTAATGTTACCGGCTACTCCCACAAAGATAACCTTTGAGTCAGTCAAACTAAGTGGTGTTCTTATAAACTAATCTCAAAGGGAATGACTAAGTGATTCATACGGAAACCGATGTATGCCTTGACAAGTTATAAACTAACTGAGAGGCTCCGGGAAGTCCGGGAACTGGGGGCGGTGACGTTCCGGAATCCCGAGCTTTTATCGAGGTCCCAAACATACGCAAGTAAATAGATAAGGTGCCGAACAAAAACAAGGCAATTAAAACGGGGACCCTCGTCGGTCGTCAGCCGGAGCCGCTCGAACGAACTCACGTTAAGGAACATCGGAGTTATTATAAAACGGATCATAAAGCCGGATATTAGACATATGCAGGTGTCGCTGATATCCCCGCCAAATAAGTTTTTTATGTATCACACTGCCTTGTGGAACTCGGGTACTCGAAACGTACAGGCTGAAGGGATTAATAAACGTCACGACACACGTCCCGTAGGCAGTACAATTAAAATACATTACTCAAAATTCAATCAGTGACTAATATTCTAGTAATATCGGGAGTGCGGTGCGGCTCACGCTAATATTTCACGGCGATATTTACCAGCGAATGCGCTTAAGCCAGGCATTATATTGACATTTGCGTACGAATGTAATTAAAACGCTCAGTTCGGTCAAAACTCATAAGCTTAAGTTAAATTGAACTGGAACTCGATGAAATTAATTCCTGAGATTATTGGCTCGTGTCTGCTGATTTAATGTTTTACGAGTCCGTCTAACTCTGCGGTACCTTCTACTTCTATGGAGGGGCCGAACGTAATACAATAAAAGAAAGCTTAAGTAATTTTATATCCATATTCGGGTACCCGTTACCTCACCAAAATTGTTATGATATTTTTGTCCTAAAAATGTCACCACGATTAACTACGAATATATTCGTACGATAACCAATACCACTTTACATAATATTTTATTTAATTTTATTAGAGAAGCGATTCATATCTGTGATAGTATTTATAAGTTTTCTCGACAGCTTTGTTTGAAAAATAAAAGAGTTTGAAAGGAAAACATTACATTTTATTTGTAGTTTAAAACTGTGGTCGAGAGTACAGAGAGTTTTTACCTGTACTCGGTTACACACAAAATGATGGTTGGTGCGAAAACCGCACGTTCGTCCTTTTTGTGAAATAATATTTCGGTGCGTTCGTTCCCTAATAAGAATGTTATGCCAGATATAAAAAAGCGCTTTCTCTGAAAGGGACCCTCTTTAAAAATGAAAAGAGGTTTGTTGTAATACGGAAAGAGTGGCGAAATGTTGCCCCATGCTAAGAACGATTCGAAACATTTCAAAAATTCTCAGCAACATTACATCGAGGGCGAAATTACGTCAGAACTCTTTCTGCTGATTTGCGCTCATTTTACGGGCCGCGGAGCTTAATGATCGAGCGAATATTACCTCAGTGAAAAATAAATTATTTGCCGCGCAAAATACACTTTACTCTAAATAGAATCGAAAGCGATAAATTGTGAAATTGAATGTTTCCAGCGTGTACATAGTTACACGTACATACGTGATTTGATTGCGGGGCGCGACGGGCGTGGGTGGGGGGGCGTGGGGTGCAGGGGAACGAGGGGGGGGAGGCATTAGGCCGCAATAACTCATTACACCTCAATCGGTTATTATGTGTAAATATAATGGGTGACGAATTGCCGCTCGCGGTACCCCACCCCGCTGCGCCCCGCCCCGCCGCAGCATGCAGGTGACAATGTGTGTACAGATGTGTCACAAGACATGAGACAAAGCTATGTGACAGTCAAGTCTAGATTAGTACAATTGATTTAATGCGAAATGTTTTATAAAGTTAGTAATGGCCCTGGTCTTAAAAAAATATTGTCAAGTGTATATATAAAATTCTACTCAGTATATATAATGCCACTAGTAGTTTGAGTGTAGATCTCATTACAAAGCTACTGAAAAGGTATGCAAATGGCTATTACATAAGAGGGTACTGACGACAGACTAAACTATTGTCGCTGAAATGTGTTGCAGTTCAGGTGCACGAATACGGTCTATTGTCCTTTACACTGTAGGGCCTACGCAGCGCAACGACGCTAAGTGACCTGTCAGTACAACATAAATGTGACTCAATGGCCATCCAAATTGATAGAATGCATATGTACTAGCCCGACACCCGACAGACGTTGTCCTGCCGGGCTTATTTGTAAATCTAGACCATTTTCAAGTCATCTCGAGCACATACAAAATATTTTTTTTATCAAAATCGGTCCAGTCGTTTAGAAGCAACACACAAGAATTATTCACGTTAGATTCTTAGTATAATTTGAAAAACAATTTTAGATATTAACTGACTGACTAACACAGATAATATGAACTAGACAGTTTGATAGAGTCTGCCAAGGGTCCAGTCCCAGGGTAGTTACCATGGGGGAAATTGAAAGAGAGACAGTTGACAGACCTACGTCATTTGGTCGGGTTACCTCAATTCCATATAAGTCGTGATCAGTCGGCTGGGTTTGACATATCGACCAATTTACTTAGATCCGGAATCTGACTCTGTTTCAGTTTCCTTGGTTGTACTTAGCTTTATCAAAAGTTTCTTAGCGGATTCGGATTTTGTGATAAAATAGTGGTCGAAAGTTTGTATGAAAAATACTTCCTTACTCGAACGAAGCCCGGAAAAAAGCAAGTAAGTGACAAAGAGTTCTCAAAATGGTAACTCAACAAGTATAGCAAACTTTTTTTAAATACAATTACGGATTTCGCCGAGCAAACGGGTTGTCTGATAAAAGGTTATTACGGTACAGAAACTCGCACCATCCGGAGGGGAAGGTACCTGGCGTCGGATTTTTTTTTAATTTGTTTAAAATGCATAACGAATACTTGTTATTCGTGAGCATTTCCTATGACCGTATAACATTTGCACGGCAAATCAAACTAATAAATAAAAATCCAAGAGTTGTATAATTACGAGCTCTGTTGTTCCGTATCAAACGGTTGTGTGTTTTGTGAATCGAACCGCAGACGAGAATCCGCAATAAATTGCAGCGTCATAGAAATGTCACAGTCCAATGTTTTATGAAAAGGTAACGTCGTTAGACAGCTGTTATAAGTTGGATTTTATATACTAATAAGTTATTTGTCTGATATAAAGTGTAAAACAAAAGTAGGTCTAGGTACTTATGACTTAGGGCTTGCTTATACAAATTAAAAACAGTCTTTTTAATAAAAACATTTTATATTAAAAACAGTTTTTTTTCAACACACGCACACACACACACAACACACGCACACACAAGATAATCTACATGGACGTCTTTCGAGAATTTCCGACTAAACTAGTGACCTGCCTGTTTTATTACGTGCCCAACTCTAACGGGTAGGTAACTGTGTAGTCGAAACATTTTTGGTTTCACACAGGCAAACTTTTACCAGTGATCGTGGTCCCGAAACTTCGAAGTACTGGAAAGTATTTAACAAATTTTCATGCCAGTATTGCCTTAAGTAAGGTTCCAAATGATGGTCCATTGCATTTACCAATCAAATATACGCCGAATAAGAATAAATATTCACGCTCAACATTCTAGAAAATTACGCAAGCCTGTTAGAATTTTGCCTATTTAACGTTACTCATACCAATTTTATATTGCATTACAAGGTACAATATAACTATACTATACTTTATCACTGTTACAAAAGAAACGCCTGAGTTATACAAAACTTAAGTTTTTTAGTTAGTTCATAGCTTCAAATCACAATGTTTAATTAGTTTTAAGCAAAGGATGCCGTTTCATGCCAAAAGTTTATGGATAGAATGTCGTCGTTAAAACTTATTTTAATTTAACATCAAAAATGGAGCATAAAATGAGGAGACTCCGCAGTCCGGGCTAACTGGTATATCACAAAAATATTGAAAAACTTTTCAACTTTCGTTCAGACATAAAAAAATTACCCTTTCGTTTTTGGGGTTTTGAAGCCAAACGGCAAAATCTTTATAGATTTGTCATGCCCGTCTGTCCGTCTTTATGTCACAGCACTTACAGCCACTTTTTTCGAAACTATAAGGACTATAATGTTAAAACTGAAAAAGTCGATGTATTCTGTGATTATATGCAGATAGAAATAATTAAGTATTTTGGAAGGTCCTCTATACTTGGAACTGAATCTGATTTTTTACCAAAACCTGGGGATACGTTTTTTAATCTGTATACCTTTCAAAAAATTGGTTAAGTTGTTTGGGCGCGTAGATATTGACACTTTCACATTTATCAGCTGTTATTTCGCTCGCGCGTGCGCAGGGCGTCGTACGTGTCGGTGCTGACGATCGTGGCGTTCACGCTGGAGCGGTACCTGGCGATCTGTCACCCGCTGCACATCTACGCCATGGCGGGCTTCCGGCGCGCCACCCGCATCCTGGTGGCGCTGTGGGCGGTCGCTCTGCTCGCCGCCTCGCCATTCGCTCACTACACAACTATAAACTATCACGACTACCCGCCAGGTAAGCGAGCACATCGATGATACTAAATCCCACTATATTTTAAAAATATATATACAAAATGTACTTTCTGCCTCCAGTTGGATAGCTTACAAGTGAAATCATCGAACAAAATCTTATTGTTTTATGTTCTCCTTTCGTGCTATAAAGGTCTGCGGGGTAACATATGACCCATCCATTTTGTGGACTGGCCAATAGTATAAATAATATCTACGATAATATTGTGTACCGTAATGAATAAAATTGAGTCAAGTTAAAAAAAAACTCATCTGCGACAAACTACAGCAAGTCGTACCGGAGAAATGCTGATACACGATAGGCTAATATATGACCGTTTTGTTTTTGAACAGAGTCCCAAATTATTTTTAGAATGTTAAAAAAAACATAATTAACTTCCGTAAGTAATGTCTTCGAAGTGAGCCGCCTTCATTTATTAAAAATTTTACTACTCATAAGGAAAGTTTTTACTGTCAACTTGTCGAGTAATCAAAGCGTGGCCCGATGCGAAACGCGTAAAGATTTTTAGTGCTCCGACCACCAGTCTCTGTCAGACCACAAAGATATTGGTTATTTACTGCCTGTAAAGATATCTACTATCAGGGAAGTCAAAACAGAGCCAGGTTGCGGTTCTAAGTGAGTTGGTCGCGTTCTGTAAACCCAACCGGTAGATGAAGATTTACGCGTTATTGGCAATAAATTCTGACACAATGACTCAGGTCTGCTTGTTTCTGATTCAATTTTTTCGACGGTATCAGTAAATATTATGTCGACATATTCAGGTATTATATAAATACCTTTCGTATTCTTCGCCCCGATTTGTGTTTCACGAGTCACTCGTTCATAAAGAACAAATATTGAATTTACTTTCTTATACAGAAATTCGGCGGAAAATATTGAACATCGATAGGCTAACAATATGATGGTGTGTTTTTGGGGAATGATGTGGCTAGTGTCGACCGGGTACAGAGATAGAGTATGGCTGCTATGAGTACAAACCTAGAAAAAAGTGAGAATGATCATGACAAAGTAAAATCATGAAGTCCAATTTTAACCGACAAATACACAACAAATATCATCTTCGGAATAACATTGTGGCGGTACCCACATTAAGCGTAATAATCCTACATCGCGCTATCGAAGTTTTCGAAACACGGCGGTATATATACGACAGCTGAAGCGTATCACGTGGGCTTCGGCCTGACCGAGTATAACACCTCGCTCGGTCGGAAGATCTTCCTTTAGGGCCTCCACGACCATTCCCGCAATGTTGCTAGTCAAAATGAATGCTGGGTTCAACCTATTGTAGCTAGACTATATTTTCTTATCCGACGGGAAGCGGAAGTGCCGGGAGTGACGCTGACAATGTATCGGAATATCCAATAAATGATAACGTATTCATGGAAACGTGCCAATATGACGAGGCGCGGCGCCTCGAGACCGATCTCGTATGAATACTGTCGCTTTTAAAATTTCAGATTCATTCTACGAAACACAACTACGAAACCTTTAAGTTTATCACTAACAGCATTTCTGTTGGACAAGTTTAAAATTTGTCTTCTCGATTGAACACCTCAGGGGATTAAACACCGAGGACATAAGATCGTTTATGTGAAACTTCTAATGTGCAATGTATATGGAATTAAATGAACCGAGATCCTACACAACTTTACAAGACCCTCAAGTAAAACCCACTAAAAGCCCCACCGCGGCAATCCAAGCCAAAGTATAAATAACATCTGGATAACTTCGTTTGGAGAGTAATCGGATGAACCTTTTGAAGTACTCGCACGTGGACATTTTATTCCCAAACAATTTCCCCGCGAGTCCCTCGAGGCTCGAGTGGAAAAATTGATTATTGCCTTTATAGTTAGTTACATTTACAAAACATTTTTCACCAATTTACAGTTTATACCGGCTGATTGGACTCGCCCGCGTCGACGTCGCGTACCATTGTGACATCTATTGCCCGTCTAATGCCGAGCGGACCGCACAATGCCGAATACACTTTGGCCGCTGTATTAAACCGAATAAAAGAAGAAAACCCTGGCTCCGCCGGCGCGAAAGTAATATCTTTTAATACGAAATGTTATATTCTGTGATTTTAGGGTCTATTGTGTTTCAAAATGTAATTAAAAGTCGTCACTCGTTGTAACGTCAATAACGTCGGAGGCGATGGGCTTTCAATGGGAGACGTAACATTCAATTTATTCAAACTTCAATCGACAATCGGAATTCAGAAACTCATTCAGATTCGAGTCGTTTCCGAAGACGACGCAACGGCCACTCCAAACGAATTACCCTGATTTTAATTAATGGTAATGAACACACAACAAATGAGTTCTCCGGGAGAAACGACTTTATACCTTATTCCGGGGTCGCAGAGTTCAACTGGGCGGGGCGAGTTGACGATCTGGATCTAATCTATCGATGCTCGTCGGGCCGGTTACATCTACTGGGCCCCGAGAGTTGACCAACGTTAGGCAGGGAGGTACGCCTAGTGCCTCAGTAATCCTGCATCCCGAATAAAATATCAAGGGCGACCGAATGCCTTTCATTTACGACGGTATCCGGCCTGGTCGGCTGTAAAAATAGAAGAGCTAAAAGTTATTAATGTAATAAATAATTCGACGGGTCAGCGTCACCGAATGATAAAAATTGTTTTTTGGACCTAAATGAAAAAGATGCACGCTTCATTCTCACCTCGAATTAGAATTGTTTCACTCTCTATCGTCGTAAAAACGTAACAATCGTGGCATATTTACCGCGATCCCTGGTTTTCTGTGGGGCCTTGTTGACAACCGCTTTACATGTATACACTGGCGTAAATATAAAATAATATTACATGTAATTTAAAAATAAATATATATTTATATAAATACATATATATTTTGAGGTATATAATGAGCGTATTCAAAATTTAATGACGAAAAATTATTCGCTGGTGCAATAGCTTTATTAGATAATGCCTATAATGCCAATAATCATAATGAATGAATAAAGTTCGATCCTTACCCCATAGGATCGGGCAATATCTCTCTGGAGTCAGCGTTCTGCGCCATGTTGGAGCTGCCGTCGTGGCACATCTGCGAGCTCAGCAGTTTCTTCTTCTTCCTGCTGCCCGGCGTCGTCATCCTCTGTCTGTACGTGCAGATGGGCTTGCGCATCAGGTACGTTATGGGGTACGTATCGACCGGTAGTTATATGTGTGTGCTTCGTGTGTGATGCGCTTATACTATAGACGACCGGCGGTTCCAATTAAAACGTTGAAACTCGCAGGGTTTTGTGCTCTATTAACAATGCTCGGACGCAAATCTTTATACTGAATATTGATTGGCATGTGTGCTGAAAATAGCCCGGTATTCGGCACCCCGACAAAGGGATTCTCCCGCTTCATGCTAATACCCTTGACGGGCCGCGCCGCCACAAATTCTGGTACAGTAATATCCATTACCGGTATTCCTTTTCGGGTCCAATTAAGTAAAAAAATATATTTTAATATCACGCTTTTATTAGGCCTTTGTGTATCAGTACGTAACGATGTTAAGTAATCAAATGTTTAACCTGAAAATTTGCAGATATATGTTGTTAGGATCACAGTACAGTAATATTGGTCTTTATCTAATATTGAAGCTGGAAAATGAGAGCAGGTATTTATCGGTTTTTAGGATGGTCGTTTCCACTACACTTGGACCGCGATTAAGTTTCAAAGCCTGATGATGAATAAAGGATGTTTTTCTTGTGATTTTTTAACATTCATCTTATTACTTTAATATAATGTATTGATGCGATAAACAAAGCACTAAGTTATTGAAAAATTAAGTCAAAATTTTAATTTACAATATTCTTATAAGAAATATAATACTACATTAAAAATTCAATTGCA
Source organism: Cyclargus thomasi (assembly GCA_026546445.1). Taxonomy (NCBI): domain Eukaryota; kingdom Metazoa; phylum Arthropoda; class Insecta; order Lepidoptera; family Lycaenidae; genus Cyclargus; species Cyclargus thomasi. The sequence continues at coordinate 17,866 of JAOTAV010032956.1, forward strand.
TAATGTAAATATTTTTAAATGATATTTCATTTACTTTATCTCAACAGAACCCAATTGTTAAAATAATAATCTTCAAAATATAAAGTTACAATAAATCTACTTTCATAAAATGGTAGACAAATCTTTTTATTATTTTTTAGAGGAGTTGAACAACGCATATTATTTCAATTTTTATAAGACTAGTAGTGCTTCGGCATGTTACTTTCGTTTTAACATCAATTATGTTGTTATTTGTTTATTCATATAAATCGCCATTAAGTGAAAACAAGAACGACTGAACTGAATTAGATACTTTTTTATGTATTGCTAACTATCAGGACAAGGTTTTCCTTATAGCGAGGCTAAACGACCAACGATGTAGGCTTGGTAATGTAAAATTATAATAATAATAAGACATTTATTCAGTTTTGAGAATATTCTGTAAATACTTAACTTTTTTTATGATGTAAGACATGTTTTCGCATGATTTTATTTTGTGCTAAGCCGGCCTCATGCCCGGAAAATATGACGTAGGATTTCTAATAAACAAAATAAGAAAAAAATGCATAGACAGCTATACAGGCCTCAGTGATAGAGTTTTATTTGAGCATTATTGAACCTGACCATCCAAGGTATCAGTATATATTTTATCAAAGTATACGCACCGACAGAAGCAGCTAGTGAAGACGAGATCAGCACATTTTACCAACAAGTCAACAAAGCCATCGATCTAGCCTACAACAATTATCTTGTGATGGGTGACTTTAATGCCAAAATAGGACAACCAAGAAACGAAGAAGCATTGATAATGAAGAATTTCGGCAATGGAGAAAGAAATCAAAGAGGCCAGAGCTTAATCGATTTCGTTTCGAACACAAACTGGCTATTTTAAACACCTTTTTTCCCAAAAAATCCAAACGAACTCGACTATATATCAACAAATAGCCCAAAACTTTGTCAAAATATTGAAGTTCTGAACGTAATCTTTCCATCGGATCATCGACCACTCAGAGCTACTCTACAAATCAGTACATCTCAAAAAAAGAGGAGTTCGGGCTACAGACATAAAACACTTGTCACTGAAAATAGAATAAGAAATAACAAAATATAAACAAAATATTCTACACCACTTAAAAGAGCTGAATCATTGCCAAGACAAAACATCAGTACAAGCTTACTATAACCTTTTAGTAAAGTCTATATCACAAAGCCTACGAGATGCCCAAACACCCATAACAGAAACATGACATCTTTAAAGACCGCACACTAGTCCTCGTTAAGAGAAGACGAGAATTGCATCGCACAAAGAATAAAACAAGAGCTACAAAAAACGAGCTAACCGCCTTATATAAACTGATAAGCAAATATATAAAACTAGACTATAGGAACTATACGTTAAAGACGTTTGAAATCCATCTGAAACAAACAGAAAGCTCAAAAAAAAACTTTTAAAGAGTTAAAAGCGAATAAAAATTGGACAGACAGTTTAAACAGCAATAGCACATTGGTTAAAAATTGAAAAGAGACTATTGAGACAGCAACAGAGTTATATAAAAATCTTTGCACTGCCCAAAGGAGAAAATACAGTTGCAATAATAACTTTTTAAACGAAACGTACCTTGAAGACACAATACCTATATCAGAATACGAAGTAACTGAGGCAATAAAAAGGTTAAAGAAAGATAAAAGCCCAGGACCAGACAGCATCACTAACGAAGATATAAAAAACGCTTACCAACTGCTTAGCTCACCCTTAACATACCTTTTTAACAAAATATTAGAAAC
>JAOTAV010032967.1:0-19629 GCA_026546445.1 Cyclargus thomasi
AAGACCAGGTGTATTGGCGCAAGACCAAGACCAAGACTGGCTAAGTCTCGTCTTGTTCTTGCATTTGGGCAACACTAAGGACAACGTCTGCGGGGTCAACTGGTTTACTAAAATTACTTTTTCTAGCACCTTAACCCTGCCATTAACTTCGTATTTTGCTGTGGAAAGAATGTTTCGAAGTGGGTCAGGAGGATCGTATAATTCGCGAAGTGAGAGCACAAGTCGCCACGGTCAGAATGTGGAACGAGCTGAAGTGATCAAGAATGCTGTTCAAACCTATCGAACAATTTAGAAAAGTTACGCCGTACTCTAATAAACCTTAACAACACAAACAGGCTCGAATATTTAATAAAACCGTTCAAAAGCAGTATTTTATTAAATCTATTCACGATCAATATTGAATTAATCCTTCAAAAGTTTTCATAGAAATCGTTTGTGAAACTTCTCAGTACTCGTAATTTGTCCCTCGATAATATCTGACGAACTATGAAAATGAATTAAAAATTTTCAATAAAAATCGCATCAGAAGTCCTCGTACAAACGTTCTCGGATAGTAAAAACTCGAAGCACAAATGAACACACGCGCTGAATATATCAAAGAGATATTAAAATTAGATTCGTCGAAGCGTTCGTTGTGAGCGAGATGAAATTTCTATAATACCGCCCCGGGGAATCTTTAAGTGAAATATTTAAAGCAGATGACAATATTTCAGCGAGAATAGCCCCACTTTAAAGTGAACACCATCATAAATTACTACCGACTGCAATAACGCATGAGACATCGGGACGGTCGGAATATAAAAATGGCGATTATAATATTTTAGGAGTCGAGTTCCGGGTCCCGACGATACTTCGACATGATAATAATGTTTATTACTTTCTAGTGAGGTCTGTAGCAGTACTTTACATATTTTGTTATAAGGTTGTATACCTTACTTTTGATGCATAATTTAATCGTTTGAGAAATTAGCAACTCATTAAAGTTTTAGTTTGATTGATAGTTTTGACTTATTTTAATTTGTTTTTTTTAATTACGACCACTCTAATTACGATAAAGCTCCTATAAACTCACGTCTAACATCACAAAGCTAAGCCAAAACCGATGACGCAGGGAGGTAAAATAGAAATGTCAATTCGGCGGGCTTGTAATTGTCACCGCAACGTCCCGCCCAATCATTTGAATTCAATTGCGACGGCTTTGACGCCGTCATTCCTTTACTTACCGCCCTTACCGCGCTTGCCGCCCTTGCCGCTCTTGCCGCCCTTGCCACCTCGACGAACCCAGACCTGTTTTGAAGTTAAATTAGCAAAGTTTGACACCGACTCGGTCCGACTGAAGTTCGCTGCAATAATTCTGCACCAGACATTGTTCCGATACCCGAACTTGGCATTGTACATCCCAGTAACTTAAAAATGATAACAACCATTAAACTTTGAGCTCATAAATTAAACGCTCCGCTATTTACTCTCGTCCAGATATACAAACTTTAGAACTCGTAAATAATTGTATTTAAAATTCTGAATCTAAGATTTTTGTTAGGCTTTCAATTTGCTCCTAGCTAGCGCTTGTAGCGCTCTTTTTTGCTTCGAGATTGAAAGCAAATGACTAAGGAGGTTTCCGATCGTGGGATAATGAAATACTTAGCGTGAGTATCCGAGGAGTCCGGGGAGTATCTTCTATCGTCTCAGGTGTTCGCTGACCAGCGGCGATTGTTCTCGTCGTAATGAAACATCTCCCAAGGCACTACGTCCTACAAATTGAATCCACAGATTATCTCCGGGCACGTTTTACACTTTTCACATAAATTCGATATTTCGCAAAGGAATTGAATTAGATGTTATTGATAGCTTCCCAGTAGAAACGTAATCTCCAATGTGAGTGGAATGTTCTAAAGGTTTTCTTTAATTGTAGATACTTCTTGTGTTTATATTGTTTTCTTAGATTTTTGTATTAATGGAACTTAGAAATGAGTAATTTTATTTAGTTTTTGTTCTTATAACTTTCTTAAAAGTAACTGACAAGTAGGAATGAATGTTAAAATCTTGCATAGCTCGGCGTCTCCCATACAACTTTGGACAATTACGGTGAAAGAAGTGAAGTAACATATCACTTAAGTTCCGTATTTATGAGCGGCCCGGCCCGACCATTAATTCCGAAGTCTCCGGAGCACTGACAGGCTTATAAGATTAGAATAATTCTCCCGTTCCCGCGAACGTAACCAGAAGTTTAATTAAAACTAGCAGTTGTCTCGCACGGTCTTAGCCGGCAATTTGCGACGTATTACAGCCGAACTCGCTCCACAAATTATGTCTACTCCATTCAATGGAGCGGTTATGTTAATGCAATCGGCAGAAATTTGTGAAATAATGTTTGCGGCGTGCGCTAGATGGCGTCGTTAAGGTTAAATATTAAGTGGCCGTATCGGAGATGTTGCTCCGCGTTAACTAAATTGGCCATTTTACATAAAAAAAAACAATTCAAGCGCGAGTAGAATTCGTGCACGAAGGGTTCCGTATTAGAGCAAAAATAGGCAAAAATTGTGTTTTTTTTAATGATGGTCCACCATTATTATGAATTTTGTTTAAATTTTATTACTGATTTGTAAAGTAAAAATATAACTTAGTATTTTGTGAAAATTTGCTCATGCCTGTTGTCATTGATATCAAGCAAAAAGTAGCAAAAGGAAAATCACGTTTTTTGTATGAGAGCCTCTCTTATTTCATAAAAGTTTGGTTTTCGTATTTTTTGTTATAACGGCAATACATAATCTGTAAAAAAACACTTCTTTAGTTATTACTGTTCTCGAGATAAGCCTGGATACAGACAGTTGGATAGACGGACAGACAGACAGACAGAGAGACGGACAGACATCAAAGTTCCAGTGATTTTACCGTTTGGGTAAGGAACCCTAAAAAAATACCGTAATTATTGCTAAGTGTGCGCTCGTTGCATTGATTTTTAATTTCTGCTTAAGTTTAAAAATATTTTAAATTAGGTACAGTTTCAGGAGATAATATAGTATTATTTTAAACTTAAATGTAACGTGCATGTTAGGGTAATGACAAAACTATGTCGTAGTTCTTGTACACGTCGTTGTACACGTTAATATTTCATTTGGCAATAAGACAACAAAAACCAATGAAGCGTGTAAAACAAAGCACAAAATTTTCTTAAAAAATTGTAAACTAATAATTTTAATTAGAAAATATAAACTTGTGTGTATAAAATGAAATCCTCTTTAACGTCAGAATTTTATAAGGGACCATGATGTGGCAGTCTAAGGTTTTATATTTAGTTGGGGTAAAAGTAAATACAGCCTTTTATAGTAAAAGTAGCTGAGCTGTGACGGCGACGGCGGGTCGCCTCGGGCCATCCAGACGATGAATTATCTAGCTTCTAACTTTTATTTAGACTTATTAGTATATTTTCTAAAACGCAAAATGGTACTTTAAACATTTTGAGACGGCCGCACGAGTTTTAAATTTTAATAGTCGCAATAAATGTAGAAAACTCAAAGTAGGTAACTCGGTAGGCTTAAGTTGTCTAAAGTTTCAACTTGGCTGAAGCTGAAATAAGCACAACCTAAAAATATTTTCATTAAAGCTCGTAATGTGCTCGCGATTTTCTGAATATAAGTATTTTCTTAATTTTAATCCTTTTTTGTCATCAATCTAAAATTTAAGAGAAGTAATAATTATAAAATTCTAAATTGGCACTGGTTAAATTTTTAAGCACGGAGCCAGACTGACGTATTGTGAAGTGTCCATAGATATTTATTTTATTTATATTTTATAAATTAATATTTGTTTTTATAAATTAAATAAAAAATAAATAAAATTTTATAATATCTTTGAAGCTATCCGTCTGATCCATTGCCAGCTTCAGCAATACACTAGCAATGTATGTTACGATTAGTAATGGTTCATTTCATCCAAAGATATAAACGGAAAATCAGAATTGGGTCCATAAGTTGCAAGTTATGTCGTCATAATGTACATTGCACATTGTTAGCCCAGCGATGATCCTCCACAATCTGTCGCGAACAATAAACTCTCCGCTAACAAAAGCCGGTCATTCGAACGAGTCGGAAACTTTTGTAAGTTTAGCTCTTTCCGCGGGCTCTTGCCAGCCGCCGAGCTCACAATAGCGAGTGTAATCGTTAGGGCTGGCACCGATGCGAGATACGCACTTAACGATACGTTCATATCTTTTGTTAAGCCGGTTTGATAACTTTTGGCGAGTCCCACTAAAAGCCAATCTCGAAGTATTCGTTTTTACTCCAATAAAACCGACACATAAAACATGTAGCACTAACAGATTAAATATTTATTACTCGTGCGCGAAATAACTTCTGAACGTCCTCCGAAACGTTTATCCGAAACGCGACTTTTCTATTTATATTGATATATATTATATTAAAATGATAAAAATATATATTATAAAAATGCTTAGAACACTACAACTCGACCTCGATTTTAGTGGCATAGATTATATTTCAATCAGAGTGGACAGTGATTAAACATCGCCAGCGTGTTTAAGTGCGGATAAAAGGCTTCGGGGGTGAGGCGCCATAACGAACTATCCCGTCACATCCGGCGGCCGTCACGTGGAAACGACTTCCGGTCCGGCGCCAGCCCCTCTCCGGTCACAATCACTCGTCGACGAGAATACCAATGTTTGATGAGGAAAGAAACCTGATGGTTAACATGCGTAATGCGTAGAGGATAACATCGAATACGTATACGTAATTGTTTCCCTTAAAAGCTGTAAAAAAATTGTGTTCATAGTTTGGTACTCGTTAGTATACAATATGTTTTATTATTTACCGACAGAGGAATTTAAATCCTTAAACAAAGTTATAATAAAGACTCGTTCTTGTCATAATATCTTCCTATGAACCAATTTCTTCGATGGCCATACGTTTTTGATATAAGTTTTGATAGAAGAATTCAATGTGGCCCATCTTCCCTGATACTCCATCTCTATACCCATTCCCTGTTCCGGCCTATAAAGGCCGGCACCTCACTTGCGACTTTTTGGATCTCACGAGTGTCCATAGGCGACGTCAGTTGCTTTCCATCATTTTCCTTCAATTCCCTTAAAAAAAATGTTTGTCGTTAATTATCTCTTGAGTTTGACATAACTCGAACAATTTATGTAGGTCCAACATCTGCATATGAATTAACTTCTCTAATAGCACATAACATTTTGCTTATTTATTAATTAAATTTTCTTTTCATTACTTTATATAGGTTGCAACAACAGTAAGTGATGTTGCTTTTATATATATTGTGTGTGGGCTTATATATTGTGTCCCTTAGATAGAGAAATTAGCTGTAAAAGTATCAGCCCTGAAAGTAAAAAAAAGTGTTATTTGTTTGGGCAAACTCACGTTGCCGGAGCTCTTGCCCTTAAAAATCACAAAAACGCAAAAAAAAAAGAGTAAGTGATTTGTTTTGGACATATACAAATATTATTACTTACTTTTGCTACAACCTGTACAGTTTATATTTTTATTTTATTTATCTATAGACGTGGTGTTAAGCCCACGTCAGTCTTGCCCTGTGCTAAGTACCCGAGGGATTTTGTGTTACAGGTTACCAGACAACGGAAATATATTTAACACTCTTTATACCATACTATATTTATGATTTTGTTATATGATACATGTATTTAATGCACATCCAAGAACATTGGAACATTGAAAAACTTTTGCTCCGTCGGCGGGATTCGATCTGCGACCCCCGGCTTAAGCTACCAATGCGTTTACCACTGAGTCACAGATGTCGTCAAAGAAACATACATAAAACAAGTAGTTGTAACGATTATTTTGATTTTCGAAATTGGAATGAGCTGCCATAAGTAACCAGGCACCGCGGCACCGGTATGAAAGCAGTTCGATCAAATTTTATTCCTGCACATTGGTCGTGCTCTTAATTTCCGCTCGAGCATTGTTTTTAGCGGGATTTTACACAGAAGGTGCGACATGACCATACGTTATTTCCTGTATCCGATTTAATTTGTTTCGGGATGTTGTTTGAAGGGCCATAAATATTCCAAACGATAATCTTTTGAAACTTTTCAGTCAAAAAATTATTAAAATGAGTTTGAAAATCATAGTAATTTTGCTTTTTATTTCTGAAAACTGTTAATAAAAATACTAGATGTGATCATATTGATTATAACTAATGGCACTCTCTGCAATAAACATATTTAATTTAATTTATATTTTTAAAGAAGGGTTTAAAAAGAAAGAAATAGTAAACAAAGTACTAGAAGAAAAAATGAAAACCCACTGCGCGTAGAGGTGCTACGATGATTCGTAGCGCTTTGTTGTAAGTACTTGAACAGGAGAACGGGGAAATATGGAAATATAAACATTTTATTTTTCTCTTTTAAAATATACAACTAATACCGATGAAATGAAATGTAAGCAAAATTTTACATGATATTTATAGTATTATTAAAGCTTATAATATTTTTGTTTTGATTTTAAAAAAGTGTAACTTAAAAGATATCTTTTATAAAAACAAATAAAATATTCAAGTATTACCACCCCTGATAAATAAAAGGAATTTTTCTCCGAGTATTAAGACTGTTTCCTATGGGATGACCGGTCGGCCACTAAGGGTTCGGTCACGCTGTTTGTTTAAACTTCAAGAACTACTTTATCGGTTATATTATAGACACAATATGTTTTAAGCATTTACGTCTTGTGACTCTAATTTAATAAATTTTGGTTTTATATTATTCACGGATACGTAACATAATCTAACAACTATCGGTTTTTTAAGTAGGTAGTACTTACAAACACTTAAATTATTTACTAAAGTAATAATAATTACAGTTATTACAGAACATTATAAAAATATTATAGACTTTTTATAACTTTCATTAGACAGCGGTTTATTTTTTATACTTTGTGAGAACTTAGAGATATGAGGCGTTGTAAAAAATGTGAAAATCAGCGATGTTTATGAGGGAGGTTTTATTAAAAATCGTCAATCACTTCCTGTCCCTAATACAAAGGCGACATGATAATATATCACCCAAAACCTTGGCAGATGCTCAATCCATGCAACTTTTTTGAAACAATTAGGCAAAGAGTATAACGATAATACTAGAGTTGTTTAATAGTTCATATTAAAGTTTTTTTTCATATCATTCAGTACTAGTTGGTGCCCGCAACTTTGTTGCGCGAAAATTTGTATGGATAAAAAGTATCCTATTTATTTTCCAGAGTTAATAGCTATTAAACAAAAGATTTATTAAGTCCAGTAGTAGTTCCTGAGATAGTAGTATCGCATTACAAACTGACGAACAGGTAACATTTTTTTGTCGATTTGTGTTCTATTACTGTTCCTTAGGTCCTTAACATTGATTATTTTGTAGAAATACCAAATGTACAGACACTCCAATTTTACTGTTTTACTTACTATGCATAGACATGTATAGATTAAGAAATTTTAAAATTATTACATGTAAAAAAAATATGTTCTCCTTTTATAAAAGCTTTTTATGCAATTTGGCTTAACTAAACCACAACCTGTAGCGTCAAAGTTTCAAGTATTAGATTGTAAAAAACAAAAACCCTACAAAAACGTCCGTGACTGACGTCAGACGCAGCTGACAGCTCATACACAACGTCCGCGACTAACGTAAGACGCAGCTGACAGCTCATACAAAACGTCCGCCAATTACGCTTTATAGTTTTAATTAATATCTAGATCGCTGATCTAGTCGCGTCCGTAAGTCGCGTCCGATAAGTATGTTTTCCGCTTTAAATATTTTCATCCTCGTCGAATACAAAATTGATAACAATAATTATGAGCTGCCGTATTTTTTATATTTTTGTACTCCGATTGTATTGTTTCATGTGATGTCAAAGCAAATGGTCCGAGAGCTTGTAACATTAGCAAGCTGAAAATTTATCATATACCTCTCCTTATACCTGTACACTACCGCGTTACCAGGGATTTGTCTATCGTGATCGATTCCCGCACTATCTACGACGGTTGATGATCAAACAACGTTGCTATAAAGAAAAAAGAAGACGCTTGGCCGTTTGCGCCGACCGACGGACGCCCGCTTCAGATAGCTAATGGCCTTAAAGAAACCGACTACAGAGCACGAGAATCAAAGCTGCATTGCTATTGCATAAAATAGTAGAATCGGGTTAATATAGTATGTCTAAATACAGGTGCGTGCTGGGCGGTCACGCGACATCGCCTGTCGCGCTATCGACTTACACGCCGGACGATCTGGCCCAATATTTGTGAAGCCTATTCATTACCAGTTGATTTCATTGTTTACTCTTGTTATGCCTCTGATTTTAATTTCTTCCACTTATTTTGATAAGGATTTTTTATTATACGGCACCGTTGACCTGGATGGAACAAATTACACGTTTGTCGGTGTTTTAAATCATTTTGTGTGGGTTTATTTTTGCATAACACGATATTGTGGTTAATCTGACGACCTCTGTGGCGCGGTGGTTGAGCATCTTGGCAGGGTCGCGGGTTCGAATCCTGCCGACGGAACAAAAAAAGTTTTTCAAAGTTCCTGGGTCGTGGATGAGTATTAGATATATTTATCATATCATAACAATCTATAATATGTGTATAGTATAAAAGTATTAAATATATTTCGATTGTCTGATACCTGTAGCATAAGTCCCTCGGGTACTTACCACGGGGTCAGGCTGACGTGGTGTGAAGCGTCCATAGATATTATATTATTATTATAATCTGCACATTTACACCTTGTGGGTACATTCTTAAGCTGTATCTAGTGTCTTTGTGGGTTTAAGAATGCGATTGAGTATAGATAAGATGAAATGTACATTTTTGTCATAGTTACCCGGTCGTATTGCGTATAAAATATTACATTTCAATATCAAATAAATCCATAATTTTAATATTTTTGTTGCTGTTAAAACAATGATGTATGTTATAAATGCCAAAACGCCAGTCTCTCAGTCTTTTAATTCTTCACAATACGGAAAAGTTTTTATCTCGGAAAATGTTCGCTTACCGAGTGAAAAATTAATTTCGGCACAACGAATCTGCAGGCAATATCTAGTTTAAGTACGGCTGCTTCACAAGAAACAGAGCAAAATGTAGATAAACGTGATTTCGAGTAGTGTTAATATAGAGACGTCGCATCGACGCCGCGCCGCGTCTGCTTCTTTTCAATTAGGTTGAGCTCGGATTGATGTCGACTGTTGAGGATCAGCGGCTCCGGATGCGAGGGGATAGTCGAACGAATCGAGAAAATCTCGTTTCGATATTACGCTCATCTGGAAAGTTTAGAGAAATTACTTTTTGTTAAACTATTTTAAATGTGAATGATACTCTTGCAAGATACCATTGGGCACACTTAATTCCAAAACGGTTTTTAGCAGAGGCAAAAAATTTTACCTTGACACTGACCGAAGTGCAGAGTAATATATTAACGCATTCAGTAAACGAGTTTTATTTTATTTAGGGATAGTTCCTGTGTATATAAAAAACTATGTTTTATTTACTTACAGCTCATGCAAGGAAAGACTAAGAGAAAGTTGTTTTGTAATAAAAATAAAATAAATATCCAAAGAAAGTCATGCCAGAAATATAATTTCTATTTTCACTTTATAACCTACCTTTGTAAGAATCTTTCACGTTTCACTCGCACTTGGCAAACTTTTAGTCGAAACACACACAAACGCAGTCGGTACACACGTCACACCGGCTACGTCTGATTTCCGTAGGCAAACGTAGCGGAAAATTCGTAGCGTAGGCTCCAATTGTACATCTTACGTGATTGGAGATCAATCAAGCCTACCGAATAACAGGAAGATCTAGCGAAAACGTCGGAACAGATCGACATAATGCCGATTAATGAAGCAGAATCCGAATATGTTAGTGTTACGTGAATACTGACACATTTTGCTTAGAGTCGGCGAGGTGACGAGGTTTATTTTAAACCATATCTAAAGCGGATTTATCTTCAGATCTTGGTAAAATAAATACCGCTCGCCTACCTAGCTTTTGCACCGAGAAATTTAAAAATCACGAAAAAATACATATATTTTGGAAACATTATGTTTTTCCAAGAGCAAAAGTAGCCTCTCCATCCTATAAATAATCTATGCCATAAATCAAGTCAACCGGTTCCTTTGTTAGAATGTTAAGAGAGGACAAACTAATGAACATACTTTTCTATTTATTTGTATGTATGCGATGCAATTGTAATTCAAAAGTGAAAAGGAGTTCATTAGTGAATAAGAGCATTATATGTCTTATTTCAACGACTATTAATAACCTACCTACATAAAGTCTACCTACATAATGTTTATGAATCAATATTGTGCCTGATTACTACAACATTTTAGATCAAGGAGCAATTAACCTTCGTTTTTCTAATAACAAGATCTGTAAATCAAGCGAAGGCTCTACCTGGTACCTTATGAGGCGTTAAACCATATCTCATATAACCACCCAATTATCGCTAATCGAAAATTGATGTGAGCGGCAATTTGCGAAATGTCACCGTCGATGAAATATCAACTTTCGACATTTACCGTTTTATAGGTTTAAAAATGGAATCAGCGGCTGATTAAGCAGGCTTAAGGAGATTTTGATAAGGGCGCATCAAGTTTAGTAGGAATTTTACGTTGTCAAATTAGTGTTTAGTCTGTATAATTATTCATCGGTGTGTATTACTACTACTGTACATAATATGTCTGGATTTATTATTTTTTGTCTTCTACAGTAAAATATAATATTCTAAACGTAACTCATTTCGATAGCACCATGTACAATCATAAAAGCTGAACCAGATACACTTCGGGGACCTAAGAGATTTGGTTGGGTTATGTTAAACTCAGCCGACAGATCGCGGCTTACATAGAATTGAAATATTCCGACCAAATGACTTAGACCTGTCAACTGACTCTCTTTTAATTTCCCACATTATACTAGTTATTTATAATTGACAAAAGAACCTCAATAAATAATTAAACGTAGGGTTCCGTACCAAGTAACAGGAAGGTGCTGCAGATGGATGGAAAGGAAGTGATCTCTTGAGAATGCAATTTTTTCGTTTAGAGGTACGGAACTCTAAACCGTATGTCGGTAACCAAAAGTCGTTACAGCCGCACAATTTAACATATTTACCTTGTTTTCGTTCTTCCTATTCGTAGATAAATAACTTTCCGAAGATTTGCTTTTACGATTATGATGCTCAGCTGAATGCGTCTCGCATGTAAACTCGTAACAATTTTGGGAAATTTACATTGAGTGAATTACTTTATTTTAATCATATTAAACGTAATATTACCTACATTACGTTTTAGGAAATATTGAAAGTATGTGGAATATAATAAACCAACTTCGAACGTTAGATAATTTCATCGTTTGGTTTCGGATGTTTGATCTTCAAGTTTAGAAAATTTGAGTAAGTTTACCGGTGGACCAACTTCCCTATTTCCGCTATCCCCATTCCCATTACCTATTCCCTAATAAAGGCCGGCAACACATCTGCGACTCTTCGGATGTCGCGAGTGTCTATAGGCGACGGCCTTTGCTTTCCATCAGGTAACCGGTCTGCTCATTTGCCTCTAAATATTATTAAAAAATCAGGTCGCGAAACCTTCATATTGAAGTAATTATGGTAGTTGGTCTACCTACATAATATAAAGAGTGTCTACATAAGTAAGTGATATTACTTTATGGTGTATCATCACTTAATTTTGTTACATCCCTTATATATCGTGGATATTCAGAATTTTCAGAGCGAAGCAACCACTTATCAAATACTGAAGTTCCTGGCAGGAATTTAAAATGACCGTATGGTTGTCCAAGCGCATACAGCATTCTCATAGCTTGGGCAACCTAGTCCATAAAATTAATGTGTGGGCTTCCTCACGATGTTTTCCTTCACCGTACGAGCATCCATATTACATTCTTGATATCCGAAAATATAGTTCATTGGCCATCCACCCGAGCCTGGACCTAGCACCCTTTCGAGTGCGAACCGTCTAAGAAAAACGTCTAAAGGTCTACTCACTAAACCACGGACGCTCTACGAAAAATAACCTTAATTATACTTCCGTATGTTTTCCTGAACATCATATCAAGAAATCTTGGAAATCCATAGGTAAACATCTAAGTCAGAAAACAATAAAATATTGTAAACGATCTTGAAACTTGAAAGTTTACAATTTTATGGACGGCAATGAAAATTTTGGTAAATTTTATTTGGTCGTTCGGTAACATTTCTCACAATCGTCTCCAAGTGCGGCTTTTACACATGATACGGAACCCGACGCGGCGACGTATCGCACCCGATCGTTTTATGATTTGAGCGGAACAATTTTATGGAGGACGATACATTGCACTGCATCCATTGCCCTGAAAGGATTTATAACTGCTATATTTCTAAAAACTAATCAATACGATTCGATAATATCATCAGTTATGCTAAAATGTTACCGGTATCTGATTCTGCTTTTTTATGGAACGTTATTGCAGCTTCTTAATTTGTTGGAAAACAAAAGCATATTCTCATTTATTTTTGGTAACCAAACCTTCTTCTTGGAACTCCTGGATTTTAAAGTTTTTTTTTTGTTTTTATGCTATTAAATTTAGGCAACACAGGACATAGGACACTTTTATACCAGGAAAAATACGATTCCCTCTGGATATACTCATTTTTGGGCAACGTAGTTGCGGGTATCAACTAGTGATAAAAAAAAAACTTTAAGAGTTCCTAGATACTTGTTACTTCTACAATATTTCAATATTACTCGTATACTTCAAAGAACATTTATCAATGAAACGCATATCACAGAAATATTTTATTGATATGTATATTAAGAATACCTTTCTACTACATATTGCTCGGTCGCTGGTATTTTGCTGTAACCGACAATACAGTTTTTCATGTTCGCCATCGATTTTCCAATTTTCATTTCGGTTTATAGTTACTCGTAACGACGAGTGAAAATGACAGACCAAATGAATACCTTTGTATTTCAACACGGTATGTTTTTGTCGGCCAAATTTTGTTCTGAATTTTTAGAATATTAGAAGCATCCTGAATAAACCGAACCATTTTTATTGGTTTTCAAATAGTAAAAAATATTGATCGCAGTATTTTTGCAATCGTGAATAGCCTATAATTAGATTCGAATTGTGGTTGAAATCGAAGTGGGTAGGAAGCGATTGAAGATGAGTTAAGTGAACATTTTTTAATGTCAAAGGCAACAATAGCTGCGATTTTTAGGTTGGGTAATTTTTTAAGTTCCGTCCATAACTAAATGGTTTCGAATCAGGCCGTATTGAATCCAATAAGAAGTTTGTCTCTAATAAGCTTGTCTCATTAAGACAATATTATATTTGCTTTAAAAATTAAAATAGAGATAATAATATACTCGTACGTTGGACAAGTATAGGTGAGATGTTCTGTGCCTAAACTCGCACCTATCAATTCCGTTAGGTATTCGTCTCTGAAATATTATCGTACTGAAATTATAATTTCAGAATAGTCAAGTCCGTTGCTTGCTTCGTTGTAATATAAGTAAGGACTACAGATAATGCAGCAATAGAATTTATAATAAGAAAAAGTTATTATCTAATAAAATCATTTCAGAATTGATATAATAAGTACCGCCTTGTGGCTGGCGTAGCGGGTTCCGTAAACTACCGCCTACCGTCATCGCAATATTTTCACGTAAATCAACTTCTCTAGCAGATAAACAAAAACAATTCAATTAATATGTAATACTTGGAGCGCAGCTAGTTTTCTTCGCGAGTTATTTGGAATGTAGCGAATAGGGGCGCATGACAATAAAACTAAATCACTGAGTCTCTTTTGTGCCTCACCGGCGCCGGCGGAAAGCATATGTGAGGGGACAACCCGACAACTCGGCCCATCCGGAAACAAAACAAACTGGATATTATAATATTTGCCAATGCTACATTCTGATGTTATCTTTAGTGACAAAAGTCTAATAAAATCTTTTTTATTGTCTTCTATTTCATTTAGAAACTTTTCTTTTAGCCAGTGAACTTTATCTTGAAGGATTCCATTTAATAGATCACATTTTGGTTACATATTTTGAAATCTCATTATTTCTGCCGTCAGACATAAAATAATATTATACATCCCTTTATCGACTTACCGTAGAGACCCGAACCTCCGAGTTACGAGTAGGAAAATCGTAAAATCTCCCGTATTTGTGACCGGAATATAGAAACAATCAATGAAGATTCGTCGCGGGCCAAGTAAATTGAATCGAGTCCGGAACCGGACGCGCTCCTCGGCCGCTCCCGAGTTCCCGGCTACAACACTACCTGCCTCACTTACTCGGGAAATACAATATACTTAAACTTCTTATACGTTCGAGCGCTATATTTCATTGCAAAGACTTCAACAATTTTGGCCGAAAACTCCGTGATTGGTGTTTGGGGCCCCGATCGTCCATAAAGTACGTCACACTTACAGGGGGGAGGGGGATTTGACGATGTGTGACGTGGTGTGACGAAGCGTAGGGGAGACCTAAGTTTTGTGACATCACATTTTAATATTAATGAATACAATCACAATATTCGAAAATGAGATGATTTCAATTTTTCGAAGTAAAATTGCAAATTTTTGACGATCAACAACTTATGTTACTTAACTTATATTACTCTGTGGGATAAGTGATCACGTCGGCAAAATTGGTATAATATTATTAGATGATGCCCGCAATTCCGTTGCGGCAAAATAAGCTTATCGCACGGAAACCGTATATTTTTCTGGGATAAAAAGTATCCTATGTTCTTCTTCAGCCCCCCAACTAACATTACACAAAAAATTCACGTCATAAAGTTGCTCCTTTGCAACTTGCGACGTGTAGAAAGGACAAAGAAACAAACACTCTTTCCCATTTATAATATTATATAATACATAATATTATAGTATATTAAATAACACTGCTGTGGTTTTAATAGGTAAGCATAATTACAATTTTAATTATGTATGATCAAAAATATTTTTCAAGATTTTTTCTCCTTCGTCTTACTTTGACAGTTCCGAATTCCGGAGGCTTAGCGCTGAGTTATTTCTGGGTGTCAGTTGATAAAAGTTAACCTATTAAAATTGGGACGGTAAGGCACATAAGTACATCAATAACATTACCATTTTCTGGGGAGCGCTGGGCTCTTTATTAATCAAATTTAGCAGCGACATTTTTCCAATATTCGTAAAAATCGAGTGCTGTCAAACCTTTGCAAACGTTTACGAGATATCAACCTTGGATGAATCACTGTTTATGGGCGCCATTAAATATGATCTCTACATGGAATTTGACCCTAATTGTAACAGAAATTGTGACAATCACTGTCACAATTTTAAACCTCTTTCAAAATCATCTGTTGGGATTTCTTATAATGTAAATAAGATTATCCTCCCTTACACTTTCCTGTACCCTGATTCATATTTTTTAATTTAACAGTATTGTAATATCGTTCCTCGGTAAATTTGGTCAATTTTCTAAAAAACAAAACCTGAAGTATTGTAATTTGTAAATTTCTTCTTACATATCAATTTTATGACATGACAGAATGAATTGACATATTCCGACCAAATGACGTAGGTCCGTCAACTGGCTCTCTTTCTATTTCCCCCAATATACTATCAGAAAAGTTGATAAACAGCCAGATTGCGGATATAATATTGGTCGCGTTATGGCAAACCCAGCTGATAGATCACGGCTAACATAGATTATGATAATCAGACAAAATGACGTAGGTCCTTGCAAAATATTGCATCATAATAGTAAAATCGAGGCGCTGGCTATCTTTGTTATTGTTTCTTGTCTTAGAAAGACATACCTACCTTACTTAGCAAAATTCAACACGGTATCATAATCTTCGTATGACTTTCCGACATAAATTACACGTTCACACAACAGAGTTTCAACGTGTGACATTGTTATACGACAAAGTTTAAGGCTCGCAGGTAACTTGAGAACTTCGGTAACTGATTTTATTTTTGTTACAAAGACTCGTTATTCTTTACAAATATTTCGAAAAGTCTAAGAGCCTGTTTCACCGTTTACTGACAAAGTTTCTATTAGGCTATTTTGATAGATTCTCCACACAACCTCTGTTGTGGATAGACTATCTGTAAGTAGTGAAACAGGCCCTTAATAACGTTACTGTATACCAAATTTCTTAAAAAGTTTAAAGTATTTAAACTTCGGAATTTTCAGTTGTTAATTTGGCATAATGCTGTGAAGGAAATCATTTTGGTTAGATGGTGATGATGATTAGTAAGCACTCAGGTGTCATTCACGAGAATGAACCTGGCTGGCTAGTAATCCGCTTATCATCAAAGCATTTCCAGTTACCGCTTAATCATGTATGTTAAACTCTACTGAGGTCGGCCTAAGGTTGCAGTAATCTACAGTTTTAACCCTTGATCTATAAATGCTGTAAACGAAAGGTTTATACGGCTATTATAGCTTTTACCCGAGACTTCGTTCGCGGACTGAACAATTTCGACAACATTTTTGTTAGTATTTAAGGGATGTGAGAATGGTTTAGATTCACAAATCAAGACAGACAGGACAACGTCCGCTAGTTTTATCATATATAGCTTTTGCCCGCAACTTTGTCCGCGTAGGCGTCCTACTTTCTATTTTTTTAAAATAGTATTATACTCATATTTTTTTGTTAACTTTGATTACATTTTATAACTATCAATAAATATAATATGAATCAATGGCGTTAACCCGAAGCTTTCTTTTGAATTGTATGAGCAAACTCATGCCAATGGGACGCTTTTGTTAATTATTTTAATATCAAAGAGCAAAGCGAAGAAATTCTGTATAATAATCAACACTACTTACATTATTAAATTTATTTATTGAGAGACCGCAATAAAACTGAGGGATGGTAGTAATGAGATTGGTACTTTCAGCACAATCTCCGACTATTTAAGCAGTGTAATAAAAAATAATTAGGGTTTCTATATTGTCTACCTTTCGTGTTTACCTTTTAGCGTTATAAGTACTCGCAATAAAATCTTATTTAGCTCTCGTAGTCCGTTAATTAGTATTTGTCTAGGTACAGTATTTCCGCCAAAATTGACCTGTGTTTAAGAACGAAAAGTAATAATTACCTAATTCTATATTATAAAAACGAAATCCTGTGTAACTTGAACGCTATGCTAAATATGCCTGTGTCTTTAATGGCATGTTTATTATAATTGTTACTTTATTTAAAATCTTTTTGGTCTACATATTTTATTATTTACTTCTTCTAGCAAACTTCTACTTCTAGCAAAACTTGCACTTGCAGTAGAAATTATATAAAGATAAAAGAAAATTATGTACCTATTAGTTAACGCTTCTGTCTCTAGAAAACTCTTTCGTTGAATATTTGATTTAGCCATGCGGTTATAATAAAGTTTATTCCTCGACCTGTCATTATGGGTGCCACAGTCGTAACCCCTTGATGGTGGCTATAACCTGTTTATGATTCCATAACGTTTACAATTAGAAGGCACAGGAATGCATAAATTACACAGTAATACGGTGCAAAGTTAATGATTTAATGTCACAGAGTCTTTCACCTATATGTATAAATGATAAATATATTAAACTTATAGGTAACTAGCTGACAGACAAGATCTGTGTTGATAGACGGGGCTAAAATTAAAAAAAACACTTCATAACCCGAGCGAAGCGCGCTAGTGTTGCTTCGTGTAAACGATGTATTTGTGATGAAAAAAAAACATTTTTTTTATTTAATCATGAACACAGGCCGTGATACCATGATTATGAAATACCAGGCTTAAAGGACTTTCTACAAGTCTCCTTGATACACTCTATTTATATACACAAGCAGTGGCGTAACTATACCATTCAAGGCCCGTGGCAATTTCGTTTTCGTTCCACTATGTCAATCCAATACAAAAACGATTATTGTAAAAAATAATCGCTTGCTACTTGTCTAGGAGGGCTGCTCGGGGGCCCCTTCCGGCCGGAGGCCCGTGGCATTTTGCCGGCTTGCCACCTTATAGTTACGCCACTGTACACAAGTAATAGTAGTCCAGAGTGCTCAGTGCGAGTTTTTTT
Organism: Cyclargus thomasi; assembly: GCA_026546445.1. Lineage (NCBI taxonomy): Eukaryota > Metazoa > Arthropoda > Insecta > Lepidoptera > Lycaenidae > Cyclargus > Cyclargus thomasi. Next base: position 18,111 of record JAOTAV010032967.1, read on the forward strand.
TACGTTCGACCGTGAATGCGTTTCACGTTTACTACGATTTTGTATGGGATTTGTACCAATTTGTACAGCGCCACCTAGCGACGCTTACGGTCATATGTACAAATCCCATTTAAAATCTTAGTAAACGCGAAACGCGTTTACGGTCCATTGTGAAAAAAACTTGCACTCGGCACTCGGTATGGGAATTTAAATCGAAAACTATCGAAAAACTTACGGTCGCAAGTCGCTACTGAACATCGAGTGTATAATTAAAAGAGCGGAAATGTTATTAGTTTTGTTCGAAAAAAATCTACCTAAGCCCACTGCGTTCTGATTGGTCGGAAGTATCGTGAGTTAGTTAGCGGTTAATTTATCAGTGGTAATAAACTGATAAGTTTCGGACACGGATGGCTCACATTACTTCTCTATTGGTTATATGCACGATGACCTAAGTATTTCGAAACACTTTCAACATTTGTATCATGCGTAGGCTTTCTCTGCCGTGGGAGAGCTATGCTTCGGCACGAAGGGGTCGGCTCGACCGGAGTGATGCCACGGCCTCACAGAAAACTGGCGCAAAACGCCGTTGTGCTCTATTTCGTTTAGTGAGTGCGTTTACCGGTGGCCCAACTTCCCTAATCCCCCTAGCCCTATTCCCATTCCCTATTCCATCAAAAAGTGTCCATGGGTGACGGCTGTTGATTTCCATCAGGTAGCCCGTCTGCTCGCTTGCATCCTAAATATAATTTATAAAAAGCTGATACTGTTATTTGCTCCCCTAAGTAAAAGTTCTCAAAAGTCAGATATAACAATTGAAACAACTAAAGAAATATTGAGCCAACGTTTCAAATTGTCATAAAAAGATTTTATCAGACTATCATATTATGATCACATTTTATTGCTTTTAAAAACATAATTTTTCATGTTTTACTGCGGAAACGACACCCACAGCGTCCGCCGTGAAAGCTTTTTGGACAACCAGTAAAACATTACAAGTCTATTAACATCGGCTACAAAATTCATATATTATATTCACTAGCATACATTCTCCATTTCCTACCTCCTATCATCAGCATAGAATATGGCTGTCATCAGCTAAAATACCATCGCCAGATTCAGACGGCAAAAATGTCAGTTAAATAAATAAAAAAGTAATATTTTATTTTATTTATTCATACTCAATGCACAATAATGTTACAAAGGCGGACTTATGTCTTGTTCACACGCATTTAGTAGTTAACTTAGTTTTATGTCATGTTAACACAAAATTCAGTTGCAAGTGGCAAGTTAAATGACTTAAAATTAAGTTAAAATTTAGTTAACTACTTTATACGTTTGTTGAATCCTTGATACGTGTAAGCCAGAAATTAATGCCTAATGTCTCTACCGGTCAACCTTTAGGCGTTCAGAAGCAAAAATTGTGTAGGTGCCAATAATGTGAGAAAATACAACAAAATAAACAATTAACAAAAAATTTAAACCGACTTCCAAAGGAAAAACTAAAATAGTACAAAAGAAACTAAAAAGTATTAAATAAAAT
>JAOTAV010032978.1:0-19622 GCA_026546445.1 Cyclargus thomasi
AGATTTTTATTATATGATACACATATTTAATACACATCCACGACCCAGGAACTTTGAAAAACTTTTTGTTCCGTCGGCGGGATTCGAACCCGCGACCCCCGGCGTGAGCCACCAAGGTGCTCAACCACTGCGCCACAAAGGTCGTCATCTGTGGCCTAGTGGGTAAGACCTTTGGTTCTAACTCGAGAGGGAACAGGACAAAACCTGGTTGGAAGCGTGTACCAAATAAACATTTTCCTAGTACAAGAGACAAGGACATAATACGGATGCATATCGTCGTGGGAGAGCCATGCTTCGGCACGAATGGGCCGGCTCGACCGGAGTGATACCACGGCGTCACAGAAAACTGGCGTGAAACGGCACTGTGCTGTGTTTCGTTCAGTGAGTGAGTTTGCCGGTGGCCCAACTTCCCTAATTCCCCTATTCCCTATTCCGTCATAAAGGCCGGCAACGCACTTGCGACTCTTGCAAACGACGTCCGTGAGCAACGTCGGTTGCTTTCCGTCTGCTCGCTCGCCCCCTAAAAATCATTTAGAAAATTGTAAAAATATTTGGAATAATGTTAAATGGACTATAAGCTTAAATGTTGTCACAAAACTTCTATCGACGATTGAATCTATATTACGAGGCGATATTATGAATTTATAGTGTTGTGCATGTCGATATTCTCATTATCGATAAATTTTAGTGCATTATTAAACACTGAATCGCTTATTGTGATTACGAAGCCGCGGGTTGTGATTTATGCCGGGTTTCTCTTCAGAACACACCACAAATCATTGTCATGCGTAGTATCTGAAATCACCGCTTAATAAGCTCATTTCTAAACAAATTTCCTATTGAAGAATAAATTATTTTTCGATTGATGTATCTTTAGATTATTTTTTAAAGATTAAATAATTGAATGAAGTGGAATTAAGATTTTTATTTTATACTAGCTGCTGTCCGCGGACGTACCGCGTGAAACTTTATAAATAATGACTTTTTTACAACTTTGTATGACTCTAATAGATCTTCCCTGGACTTCTTCAATTATTTTAAGTTTTTAATATTAAGTTTGAAATAAGCCAAATCGGTTCGGCCATAGTCATGTTTTATCCTGACTAAAATTTATATCATCCTACCTTTTCCTTGCGTCTACGTCCGCAGGAAACTTCGTAAATTATCCCGTTTAAAAATGGTCGTAGTGTAATGTTATATTGCCTAACTCGATAAATACACTAACCAACAAAATAAAAAAGCTTTATACAATTAGTATAGATTTAGAGTGTATTCAGGATTTTGCTAATTTTGCGATTAGTGGAAACAAAGTTAAGAAACATTAGATTGAAAATCAATACTACCCTTCTGGCGTAGTTGGATTAAAAAATAATCAACAACTTTGACATTCACAACTTCATTAAGTCATAGACCGTGTTGTTGGGTACAAGTTTAGTATTTTATTCCAGAACAGATGTGGATACGCACACAGCCCACGCGAGTACAAGCAAGAACTATCCTTATGCTGACAATAAAGTAAGCCACTACAAGTTTCAATTGAAAATGTTTTCAATTTTGTTATTTTCATTGAGTTAAAGTATGAGTAGTAAATAAATAAGAATGTAGGGATGTTTTGTAGGTGAAAATATCACCTATTATATAAAAATAAGTCGGGTCTTCCTTCCTGACGATATAACTCCAGAACGCACGAGGCGATTTCGACAGTTTTGCATTCGTTAGAAAGGTCTCGGGCTCCGTGAGGCTTATAGCAAAGAAAATTCCAAAAAAAATTCCTTAAAAATGCGGGAAAACGGAAAATCATTTTACACATACAGCGGCCTCTCTGATACCTGGCATGCATTACAACGGCGCTTGACAGTTACTCATTGTAATCTGCTCAATTAATTTGTCGTATTACCTACGAGTTTAAAAATTTATTACGGGTTCTGCTAAGAGGTCACTAGGTGTATAAGCATTTAATTTTTTTATAGAAAATAACTATTGCTCATCTTTGTTACCACGCGGTCGGAGTCGCAGGCAACAGCTAGTATAATATAGAACTTTGTTAGTATCGCTAAAACACAAATATGGATAAACCGATTTGGCTAATATCAGTCTTGAAATATTCGTGAAAGCACAGGGAGAGCTTATGTTTTTGTAGTTATAATAAATATACGAGTCATGTAATAAACATTTCAAAAATCTCGATATGACTTAGTTTGTGTGTTTGCTTTGCTAAAAAGTGTTAAAGTCAATAAGCTCAGTTACTTCTAGTGTACCAATTAGTTTGTGTAGTACTAAAAATTGTTGTTGTTTTATTGAAACAAAATTAAAAAAAAATGCATCAAAACCAGCAGGAATGCGGACAAAAACTAAGAGAATGGTAATAATTTTACATTTTAAATAATTGGTCTGTGATATTTTATTAATTAAATTTTCAATTAACATTGAACAAATTAGGAAACATATAAGTTATAACTAAATGGTTAATCGATACAAATTTTTTATTACTAAAAGTACTATAATTTAAATACGTTATTCAATTTAAGTATGTTAATATGATGCAAAGAAAAACTTAACTTTTATTATTTAAAGAAGATTTTAACAAAGACTCAACACTTATGTGCAGCTCTTCATTGAATTAAAAATATTTTATAATTAAATGTCTCTAAGTGCTTCCGTTAGTAATAATATAAATGTTCAGTTAAGAGTACTTACCAGAAAATAAACTTTTTGACTAAGAATAAATTTTTAAATGTTCATTCTTTTAAACGTTTAAAAATAACGATTTTTGGGAGAATGTTTTCTCTCGTCTCTTGAAAGTTGTCTATAGAAAAGTTCTTTTAAAACGTTATATTACAGTAGGTGATGATTAAATTATACAAAATATATTAATACACGTTATTCCGGTTCCCTAATTGATTAATTTAATGCGTTATAGTATCGATTTCAGATCAAGTAACCTTGAGAATAAAGTTTATGAGGCGTGCGATATCTTTAATACCTGTTTTGAGTATATTTTGTTCAAAAATGGCGTAAATGTGCATGCCTTATACAAAACCTAATAACGGTTTAATATTACAAAATATCAATATTATTTTTTGTCGACTGCAAGATTATACAACACTAGTATTCAATTTATTTGTTAAATGTGTTTTTTACGTTCGCGTCATATTAAATCAGGGGTAAACGAGCAAGCGGGTCCTTGATGTTAAGCAACTACCGTCGCTTATAGACACTCGCAACATAAGAAGAGTTGCCAGGTGCGTAGCCAGTTGCTGGCTTTTTGAACGCTCTTTTTTTGCCCAAGTTATATTTTTTTGTTAAAGGAATTTTAGTTTAAACTGCAGTCATCTGTCTACAACAGATAAAAATTGCGCATATCAATCCGAAAAATCTATAAATGATCATACGTTTCTTATCGAGACGCCCAACAAGTCATTCGTATGAATATTTTAATGAAAATATTCCTATCTCATACATCCTATTGTACGCTAGTACCCCATCATTTCCATTCCACTGTCCCATTCTATCTCAATCCCACCCCACTGATCCCGTATTTGTATCCCGTGCCACGATTTTAATTTGAATAACTTTTTAATAACATGATTTATGTGGCTACTGTTGGAAATAAACTGCCACTTCATAATCTGACTATAGCAATTATATTGCCATTATTATTTTGAAAAGTCCTGTTTCACCGATTACCGTTAAAGTTTCTATAAGGCTATCCACAACGTTTTTGGCAGATTCTCCTTACGAAATATGTCAAATAAAGTTGTGTCTGTCTATAAAATAAATAGACTATCTGTAAGCGATGACACAGGCCCTAAATTATACTCCCTTATTCATAAAAATATTTAGAGTGCTTAACTAATCAAAATTAGCTTAAAATATTTAAGCAATGTTTAACTAATCAAGGTTTGTTATCCCTTTCCGGAATATTGAGAACGTCACACGACAGAAAGGGACAGCGAACCTTGATTAGTTAAACATTGCTTAAATATTTTTATGTTTGTTAACTTTTAGGGTGTCCGAGCGAAACCGTAAGAAAATGATTATATATATTGTTTAAAATACAGAACTCGAATGTTGTCATTGTAGGTAGATATATTTTAGTACTGTATAACTCTAGGTCTCAACTATTACCTGCAATAAAACCTAACCGTACCACGACTCGGTATGGCAAGAGCGGTCCTAACTGGATCGGCAGTAAAAAGTACCAGATGATAAAAACATTGAAGTCATTTGTACCCGTTTAGTCTCATCTGCCATACTCAGATACGAATATAAAGCAAATATATTTTTTTTACTTATATTTGGAGGGCAAGCGAGCAGACGGGGTACCTGATGGAAAGCAACTGCCGTCGCCCATGGACACTCGTGACATCCGAAGAGCCGCAAGTTTGTTAACGGACTTTATGAGGGAATAAGGGATAAGAATAGAGATAGGGTTATTAATACTTTTATTCTATACACATATTTAAGATTTTTATTACATGATACACATTACACATATTTAATACACATCCAAGACTCAGGAACATTGAAAAACTTTTAGCTCCGACGGCGGGATTCGAACCCGCGAACCCCGGCGTGAGCTACCATAGCGCTTAATCACACGCCACAGAGATCGACAAAAGATTACATAACGCCTAGTTCTTAGGCGTTTTAACAACATACCACAAAATCATAACTCTATTCGAGGGTGTAAAGGTTGATAAATGTGATGATGAAAATTGTGATGAAGTCCGTTAGGTACACAATAGTTTTAAAAATTTCCCAATATCCTTCATCATCAGCCCTAATCACTTATAGGTGTGGCCTCTGGTGTGATGAATCTCCCTAATGAGCGCTGGTCTAATTCCTTCTAATTGACCCGTCAGCCTTCGCCCGTTGAGGTGACGATATGAAAGATTACCGACTTCGTAGTTTGTACCAGATACAGGCTGGAGCTGTGTCTGGTACAAACGTCAAAACCGTGTTAATGCAGGCTACATCTACCTCCATAACGTAATTTGGCGTATATACATTCTTATCAAAATGTAAGTTATATACTTATTTGGAATCAGAACAAGGAACACACAAGTATACTTCATGATTAAAACAAAACTGCTTTCGTTTTCCATCGTTATTCGGCACGATCATCGCGCAAGGTTTCAAAGCCGTAGCGTTTTGGCAACTCGCCGATCAAAGGCGAATATAGACGAATATCAACGGATAGAGGCGTGTAACCACTCTATACGTTTGTGCTCGCGTGTCATCGTCTGCATCGCTGATTATGAAGAGGACCCATTAGACTCAAACTGACTGAAAGGAATTGCGTAGCGGGTGTACAGTCTCGCTGACACACAGCGAGATCGCCCGAATGCGAGAGTGTAAATAGGTGCAGTCGCCTAGTCTCGCCTGCCAGCCTCTCGACGAGAGTGTACAGCTAACATTAGAGTAGAATGAGAACATTCGGTCGAGTCCGAATATTTGAATGCGTCGCTTGAGAGTAGAGTTCCAGTTTAATGTCCAGTGTACATGTATTTAATACCATTTGGGTAACTAACTTTAATAACAACTCTTTCATTGATTCCATTCACGTACCGACTAATCACAGCTTTCCAATTAGAATTTATAATAATGGATTAGTAACCTTATAAGACTTATACTAATCAGTTAATTATAATACGTCCTATATGGTCCAAGGAAAAACTAGCGCGACTAGGAAGTCTTGACACTTTATAATCAGTATCAATCTCGGATGCAAATGCGCTGGGTGCAGTATGATGACAGCTCGCTGCAAGAATTAATAGCACATAGTATGTGGATATTAATTAGCCCTGTAGGGTTGGCAATTCTAGACTACAACTGACAGACAAGTATAGATAATCTGTTATTTAAGTTGATAATAGGCTATCAGACAGTCGACGACTGACTGTCCATTGGGTTGTCCATTGCGAAAAAACCTTTTTTGCTGTGTTTTTTTCATTCGTAGAGATAAAAATTTCATCAACATTATAAATAGAAAACCTATTTGACTGTATTTCACTTACTGCCGCCCTAAAAAGGTTACTTCGCAATATCGCTAACAGAAATTCATTTTGTCAGTTTTCTTGTAAATAACTACTAATTTTGCAAAACAGTGATTTCAAAATCAAATTAAATTGTTTTTGAAGTAACTCTTTTATTAAAACTATTAGATTTTTTAACAAAAAATCTAGTAGTTTTAATAGTACTAAAACGAATTGTAGAGCAATTCCTTTGCAATAATGCTATTACGACCATCTTAGGTCCCCTGATCTCTACAGCAATTGTTATGAAATTTCCCACTAATATCATATGAAGGGAAGCAGAAAACATTTACGTTTATACACATAGATTTAATTGTGATTTAAACACAATAAATCAACGATTGGACAAAATATAGATAATCCTTAACTGGGAAAACGTTAACATTTGTACGAGTTGATCGAGGCTTGGTTTTGACAAATGTGACAATTCGTCACGAGAGCTGAAAGTTTCGAATCGTGAAGTATTGCTCGTTTCACGTCACTCTGATTTATCGACACGAAATCGCGATAGTAATAATAATGTCTATGGACGCTTCACACCACGTCAATCTGGCCCCGAGCTAAGCACCCGAAGGACTTGTGTTACAGGTACCAGACAACGGAAATATATTTAATTTTTTTTATACTATATACATATTTAAGATTTTCATTATATAATACACATATTTAATGCACTTCCATGATCCAGGAACATTGAAAAACTTTTAGTTCCGTCGGTGGGATTCGAACCCGCGACCCCCGGCGTGAGCTACCAAGGTGCTCGACCACTGCGCCACAGAGGTCGTCAAATATAGTAGAGTTTTATTTTGTCGATAGTGTCATATAAGTAAAAAACCTAAGTTTTTGGCAATTGGCAACCCTGACGTCCTTGAAAAATGTACCATAAAGCGCCTGTTGCTCCACATCCTAATATGTGTCTGATAGCCTACCATCAACTTAAGTAACAGATTCTCCGTACTTGCCTGTCAGTTGTAAAAATCCAATACGGCACTTAAGGATATGTGACACGGGTCCATTATAAAGAGCCTGCATCACCGCTTACTGATAAAGCTAATGATAGACTATTCATTACTTTCTGAACACTATAGAGCATCTGTCAAAAAATGTCGACTTCAGTCGAAGTTCAGTCGAGGGACAATCTGTCACTTTGTTTGTTTGTCTATGGACAATGTTTCTAAGGCAGCCATGCGTGTTGGTGTGAAAACATTATCCAATTTGACTAATCAATAAATCCTACTAATAGGATAGGCAGTATGCCTATTGATAGGATTACCTGGACTCATGACTATTGAAAGGATTAACACCTTCCTGGTCAAACATGCTTATACGCCTGACTTCACAACCTTGAAGATAAATCCATTTAGAAAGCAGTATTATTCCTGAAGTGCATAAAAAATATTATTAATGTTCTAACTGAGTGTATAAAAAATATTAATGTTCTGAATGTTCTAACTGAGTATACAACACGGTTATATAATCTAGACATTTAACATTGATAAAGAAATGTAAAAAAAAATAATAACAAAATGTCCAAAAACAGCAACAGAAAACTAGCCAATTGTAACCGATATAAGCGTCGATATTTTATCTAGTTTCTTGTTGTTTTTAAACATTTTATTATGTTTTTTTTTACATTTATTTGTAAAGGTCAAATGTCTATTAATATGACCGTGTTGTTATCTTTAAAAATTTTTAATTAATTCTACATTTTGCTAGTCCCACAAAAACTCGTAAACTGCATAACTTTATGGACGTCCAGGTAAAGGTTTATATTAGGAGGGAAGTGATGTAAAGCACATTACTTGCATTAGAAAGGAAGACCGCTATAGAACCATCTACAAATTTTAGCTCCTGATGAAAAATAAAGATGCCGTTGTGTTTGCGTATGCCTGTTATATTATAATATCGAAACTGGTAGACTGATTTCTATTACCTTTTTCCTATTTGAAAGCTAGCGAGATTATTTTAAGCAAAGAGAACTAGTTGTTTTTCATTGATACAGAATAACCATCGCCTTGCGCAAAATGTGATGTATAAGCTGGTTGATTGTTATAATGTGTGTCATTGTTTGGACTTCAATTTATATTCCCTGATACACACAGCACAGTAAGCGGTATTATAAACTTATTTTGTTACACAATACATATTATGCACTAATTTTCCGATACTGAACGACGTGCCTTATCGCAAAATAGGCCAGAAACATGTGAATCATATTATATTGTTATAGCAGGGTTTAGAGATACGATTATTACGAATTCTGCCTTGAAGATGGAAGGAAAGTTTCATATTTGATTCAAATAGCCGTATGCGTGCTCATTGAACAAGTATGATAAATATTTTTTATGAGATAGGGGAACTAGGTAGCTTAAGCCGGGGTTCGCGGGTTCGAATCCCGCCGCCCGTAGCTTTGAATAGTGAAAAAATTTTTGAAATCGGTTCGGTAAATTCGGAGATTATCCGCCACAAGCATACACGTCATAACCGATTACTTCTTTGTAACTAGAGGTCGCCCTGTGATCGAAAATCGACCATAAATATTTCATATTCAATTCAATTACAGACTTCAATTTGGCATGAAGGTCCTTAATTAAAAAAAAATCGTACTTCAACCATAGAGAAAAGAGGAGTGTGCGTAGCGTTTTATTTATTAAAGATATTGCTATTCCACGCTCCTCCTCCGTATCAACTATAACTGGGAGAAATTTGATGCTTTTACATCTACGCGTCTTTCGTGTAAAGAGACACAATTTTTTTGGCTTGCGTATTAATATATAGATTTTAGCAACCTTCCCTTCATCTGCGTAAAACTTCTTCGACAATATCTACCAAGCACTTTACAGTGTATTCAATGTAAACAAGTAGACGGCTTGATAGCTCTTTTTGTTTTTAGAAAAAGCATGATAAGATGATGATGGTGAAATAAAATAAGCTGTTTAAGTCCGACAGATATATCTAAGATATCCACTGATTAAAATACCGACAGCTATGGTTATAGCAATAAGAAAGGAAGTTCTGATAGCCCTATCACAGATCTAAGATTAAAATCTAGCAATTAAAATCGATTTAACTATGTGTGGAGTGTCAGTTAAATATGTTAACATGTAAGCTATAAACTATTATAGAGATATATATGACACGCAATTCGAGTCTAGTGACATAATTTTGTCATACATCCATATTTCAATTATTAATATTAATAACTAATACAACGGATTCGGCGATAGTGGCCGGTTTCATAGAAATAGGCCTGTTACAGAGTAATTTTATAGTGCCCAAATGTGTACGCAATACAAAAAAGCACTCTGTTGCAAGCATTTAAAACATTTTGAGACGCTGATTTTATTTAAATCACAAAATTTTTTAACAGGCTCTTAAGTATTAAGGCCTGTACATTGTACATGGGCCAGCGGGTTAAATAGTATGTCTAAACGTTACGCACATAACGCAAAAAATATATATTATAGAATTTTTTAACTTCTAGCGAGAAATTTTTCCCGGAGCTTATCGTTTATCAGGAAAAAGTTAACGTGGACATCGATTTTTTGCAAAAAATTGCATCAACTACGAAACTAGTCGTTTAAGATGAACGATTTTTTAATAAAATACAATACAAGTAACACTACAATCCCTGAAGAGAAATTCTTATTTCTTTTTTTTTAATTATTTATAATTTATTTTATGTCGGCTGGAGGACAGGTTCATAGCTCTGGATGTATGGTCAAGGACTTTGGCTCATGTATTCACCTTAAGCACTGACTATCAATGTGTGTGGTTGGTGTTGTGAACTATCACTGTGTTAGGCTTACCTATAATTTACATTCATGAAACCACATTCTTTGCTTTAATTTACGGAATAAAAAAAAAGAAAGTAATAGTGTTGTGCATGCCTGCACCGATTAATATCGATACGGAATCAAAAACGAAATATTAAGCGGACCGGCAATTATCCTTACGATATCGATAAATCAAAAGATAACATCGACACAAAAATCTTAATATCTTTATTGGAAAGTGGTAGGTAGCCCCGAGCGGTCATTTTAATCTATTTTCATGATTGAAGCAAATATTTGTTTAGGATTTTAAAGGTTATCGGTTTTCTTTGTATACTTTCAAAAATATGTACATTTAGGCCCCAATCTGTAAACATCATGTTCTTTTAATATACGTGTCGCAAATTTACAATAATATTTAAAAAAATAATAATATTTTTTCAATAATATGCTTTTCGATTTATTTTTCTAAGCAGACACACAATACTATGAGTAAGATTTATTCTTATAATAATAATAATAATTATTATTATTATTGATAACCAAATAGTTCTTACTTGCTTTTTGAATTATGTCAAGGTCACTACACAAGGTACTCAGAAATTTTAATACAAGTCAGTCAGTCAGCCTTGTAAGTTTATACGAACTTTATCGTCAGCCTTGAAATATGGCGTCCCGAAAAGCTCATTTTGTATACGCATTTTAATGTGTTTTATATCAGATTACCCTATACAGCCAACAGGCCTCCATCTTGACTCAGCCGGAGCCGGCCCATATACCCGAGAAGCCTTTAGAAGGCTCTGATTCAACGGCCGTAACTACACACCGCTAGTGATGTGCAAAAATATCGATAAGTTTTTAATTTTTTTCTGGGTTAAAATACATGGAATGTATAATACAGTGTGCAAAAATGACATTTGATTTTAAAAAATCATTAAACATATTGCTTGTAAAAATTATCGGTAAAGTATAAACAATATCAACATTCAACTTAATACGATTTGTCAAATTATTGACACTATCCATACATTTGTATACAGATTAAATAAACATTATTGTTAAAGCATTATAATTTATAACGTACACATCAATTAGGAAATGATACAGAAACAAAATAATGAATGGTTCGCTGACATTTACTAGAGTAGATTAAATGACTTGCTCGCTTAAATATTACGATTGAGATTGTGTTGATAGATTCCAATCATATAATTTATACACAGTGACATAGTAATCTAAGACGTTTTACGACACAAGTCACATTTAACTTATTCTTGATGTATATGTTTCATAAGCAGCGCTTGTATATATTTATGTAAATTAAATCATCTAATTAAGGAAAGTGATAGCTGTTACAAATTTTACGCAACATATAAAAGTCAAATTAAACGTTGCTTAATTAGTGAAGACATTTCTTAATTATCTTATTATAAAACATACACAGGCAGCAGTTTGATAATAACATCAATAAAGTGTTATAAAAACAGTGGTATTTCTAAAGTTAAGAAACTATTATAATAAAATTAATTAAATCTATAAAATTAAGCTTCGATTTTACAAAGCCTAATCGAGACAAATTAAATTAATTCACGTTATTTTCATCAATATCGACATTTCATATAAATATAAAACTATAAACTAATGTTTTCATTATTTATGCTTTGAACTATCGAGACATTGATAACTTATCGATGTTTAGTTTATCGATATCGATATATTTAATGGCGTCTATTACATCCCTGCTCGCCAGACGGGTATTATTAGGTCTTCCTGCTCTCGATTCGCGACGCGGGACAGGTATGTTGTTTTCTCTGCCTAGTGCCCAGCTCAGCCTTATAGCGTCTTCTCACTATTATTTTTTATTAACTACTTATCTGTTTTCCCGCGGCGTCGCTCGTATGTAATTCAAAAATTGCGCAAAAATGTAATTATTTCAAAAATATAATGTTTTTCCCAGACCAAAAGGAGAATATTTTGTTTCTCTCCAATCTTTCAAAAGTCAAAGACATAAATAAAGGAACAAACACACTTTCCCATTTTTAATATTAGTATAGAAGTTTTTCAGCCAAATTCACACAGATATACTCGTATGTCTGTTTTCACTAACACTTCCTAAGTTAAGCGCCGATTATGAGCACAAACTCTTTAAGAATTCACATTTTTATGTATGAAAATAGGTATATAATATGAATATAATTGTTAGGACGTTATAGCTTTCGTGGAACAAAAGTTTTTCAAAAACGTGTTTATTGATATATTATGTCCCCAAAAGAATACTTACCGCTTTCTAAGTTTGGAAATACTAAGCCTTAGAAGTCAGCTGGTGGAAACAGGCTCTAAAGTGTCACTAATAGTTGTCTAATTAAAATAAATTAGAACTGTAATTTTTTTTCATCTATTTTAATCTCTTTGTTACAAGTACTTAAAACTGACTGACTGAATAGAAAGGTAATTTTGTATTTAAACGATATATTAATTTTTTATGAACCGTATTTATATTTTAATGTTACCAAATAGGTTTCTGGTATAGCAGTAAATGTTACCAAACTAAACTTGGTCTTACATCTTACTAATTGCTACCATTATGACGGTTCTTTGATATTTCGAGCAACACAATTTTAAGGAAATAGAAAGTAGATTTATCATTTACGAATGAAATAACTGAAATCACAACTTCGATTGAAATATAGCTGTTACTCGATAGAAAGCCATGTTTAATAAGCTATTTATTAATTGTTACCGTTGACGAGTTTGCTATAAACAACATGAAACTCTAATGAAACATCAAACATCAAAATAAAGTAAAATCAATTGAATTATTGTCAATAAATGCGATGCTCAAAACACCCAGTCATTTATTTGTTTATCTGTTAGCCCTTAGGTTACGTGTAAGTCTCACTGGTCTCATATACACACACTCAAATTAACTTTAACATTTGATCTTACAAAATAAATGTCAAAAAAATAACAAAATGTCCAAAAATGGCAACAGAAACTAGCTAAAATATTGATGATTGTATGGGTTAACAATTGGTTAGTTTTTGTACATTTTTTACATTTCTTTGTGACCGTGTTGTATATAGTTTTTATAAATGTATCGTATCTTGAAAAAACATCTTAGGGTCAATTCACACCGCAACGTGACGCGACGGTGCGCGTAGAAGCATTTCTAAATTTTATTGACAGATTTCAATTTCACTTGCATGACTTCTCACATTGTATGTCAAATGTCAAGCCCAAAACAAAATCCGTTAAAAAAATCTGTTTCCCATCACTATTTAATGACGTCATTAACCCTTAGTGCTTTACAACATATCGACAGTCGATTTCATAAAACTTTATGACCACATTTTACTACCTAATTAGTATCAGATGACACGTGACACTAACATATTTTATGTCAAATGTATGTGTGTCCGTTTCACTTTCATAGCGAATGATGAGGATTGACAGATATTGAATTTGTGAGTGTTTAGATTGACAGGCTTTCTAACGTAATATTTATATTGAAGTTGTCATTAGTTAATAATAGTTTACATGTTTATTTATCTAGTATATCTTTAATATACGTTGATTTATTACATTCAAAGCATCTTAATGCTAATTTGTCATCAAAATATAAATTAATTTAAAGTATTTATGAATATAAAAGATCAAAAATGAAGTTTTAAATAGTAATACTTTTTTGTATTTTAACGTAAAATACTCGGATTCATTATTATTAACTTTTATTGTAAAACTCTACCTTCAATACTACGGAACCTGAAGCAAACCAAGGATTAAATCTGCCATGACAGGATGTTGGAGAGAGGGCGTCAAATGAGGCATTGTTAAACTGTAATAGATTCTGGGTAATGTGAATGATCTATAGATCATTTATTACGAGAAAGGTAAACAAATTAGGAATTTCGTGATGTGCGGACAGTGAGGAGGAACTTTGATAAGTGTCTTGACAAGTCTTATTAAATTTGAAAATCCTAAATTTTAATTTTAAATTGGGTTTAGGGTAAAACTGCAGGTCTAAGCTAGTTAATACATAAACAAGTTACTTTATTTACGTTTTAATAATACCACTAGAAAACAGAACACTCAGATGTCTAGGATCAACTTACTGTCAGTCGAGACGCGTGCGCTCCCGTTTCATAAAAACAAAATGGCCGCCAAGTAAAAAGATGATCCGTCATATCAGTTATGATTTACTAGATGTCACAGGTTTTTTCTCACATAAACTAGTTTAACCAGACATTATTTCTGTATAAAAAAAGTCCCGTAAAGGTACTGTTTTTTCCAGGTATGGCGGATATGGATCAAAACTTGTTTTTGTTTAAACGGCCCGTGTCAACGGTTGTGCAATTTGTGACTGACTGGAAACTTAAAATGAAGAAAAAAAGTGAGATTTTAAAATAAAAAAAAAATTAAATTCTTCGTTTGGTAAGTCGAGTTTTCCTTCTTGACGCTATAACTCCAGAACACGCGAACCGTGAGATTTGTAGAAAAAAAAATAGGAAAAACTTCAAGAAAAAAGCTACCACGCGGACGGAGTCGCGGGCAGTAATTTATAGTAAATGTGCTTTCTCTTTCAATAATATGTACATGACTTGGTTTGTATGTCTGTGTGTTAGATCTGTCTATCTATCTATATGTCCATCTTTTGCATCTTTAAGCTTAAAACGTTTTGACTATTTTTATTAAAAAAAGAATTATTCAAATCCGTCCAGTAGTTCCAGAGATTAGCGCATACAAACTGATAAACAGACAAAATTTTTTTGTCAATATGCATTCCATTACTGTTCCTTAGCACCCCCATAATGATTATTTTCTAAAAATATTAAATGTACAGACACTCCAATTTTACTGTTTTATTATATGTATAGAATAGATATAGTTTTTTTTATGTTTTTATAACATAATAATGAACTGTTCTTGTTTAATTAGTTCGGCGGAAATGACTTCATTAGGTTATCACATGTCAAGATCATTTTAATTCGCTAATTTGTCTAAACATTTTTGTCGCTTTAAAAAAGGCGTACCAAGATAAACCAGAGCAAATATTTATAGTTTTAAATAAAACCAAACATACAACTTTATTTCACAGATGTTGTACAGAGAATCCGTCAAAAAAGTTGTGAATAGCCTAAGAGAAACGTTTTCAGTAAGCGGTGATACAAGCCCTTAGAATGACAAGAAAATTTGACAGAAAACATTAACAAAAAAGAAAACTTACAGACTTTAGGGATGAACTGATAATAGACATAACAATTCCTTGTTCGATCGTTGCCAAAAAATTGATCAAGGAATAAAATTTTATCAATGCTACACTAATGTACAATCAGAGAAGTTGAAAGAGATACAGATCGTGGATCTAAGTAATTTGGTCGAGCTATGTCAAACCCAGCCGGTAGATCACGACGAATTAACATATTTCGACCAAATGACGTAGTTCGGTCAACTGGCTCTCTTTCAATTTTTTTTAGAGAAGTTGAAACAGATATAGATCGTAGATCTAAGTAATTTAGTCGGGTTATGTCAAACTCAGCCTTTAGATCGTGACTTACATGGAATTGACATATTCCGACCAAACGACGTAGGTCTGTCAACTGGCTCTCTTTCAATTTTCCCCATTATACAAGCAATGTATGATTAAAACCAGATTTGTCACCACTAGATCACAAGCCATGAATAACCATTAGGGTATTAAGACTGAAGCTAGCTGTGATATAAACTAGTCAATCAGGATTGAAAGAATATAATCACGGCGCCAATCATTTCCTGCTTAATTTAGAAAGCATTATATATCGACCTACTTATCGATACAAAATGGAGCACAACACCAGGCGGAGCTGACAAGTCGATAACTTTAGGGGCGGGACACGCTTTGTTTATTGTTATCGATAAAACCTAACCTCGATTTTGTTAGTTTTAATTATCGAAGTATTTCTTGAATTTAAAAATAAAGTATTTGTGTTGAACATTAATTAAATAGAAAAGTGCGAGTTCTATTCTTGCACAAATTATCGCGTTCCCTAAAAGATATTATAATAATTATTATTATTTATTCAAAGAAAGAAAAGTACTCTACCATTCAAGTTTATTTTCACCTAACTGAAAAGGAATGAAATTTAAATTAAAATACATGGCATAGATCGAATATCGGATGGAGGACGTAAACTAATTTCGGTGCAAATTATATCAATTTATTTTTAGTAGCCATTTTGAAAGTTAACACCGCGTCCCGCGGCTTTTGGTGTAAAAACAGTGTTATCTAGTTACTTAAAATTCTGTGTCATAACTTTTATGTTCAATCATATTTTATTGTTGTTAGAAATAGTATATTAATGAAGAAATTAAAAAAAACAATTATAACTTTAGCTTCTTGACAGTTAACTTCTCCCAAGATGATAAAATCGGGGATATCCCCTGGGGTGCTTTATTGAAATCCTTTCGTAGTGGATGTCTACCTCATAACATCAACCTACATGCCAAATTTCGGCCACATCCGTCCAATGGTTTCGGCTGAGCGTTGACAGATCACTTTGTCAGTAAGTCAGTCAACTTAGAGCTTTATATATTTTGATTAAATTATCAGATTTAGCGTCTGTTGATTTCATACATTTTAATCGGTATTTGTATAGAGGAGCGAGAAATATATCGTCAAATGGTGAACACATTTATATCGGAGCCGAAAGGGTCGAACGCCGCAAAGAAAAATAATGGACCATTCATAAAGTACGTCACACAAATTTCATGGTTTTTAGAGCCCTACCCCTATTGTCACAGGTGGTCACATTTCTGAGGACAAATTGTGACGTCAGAAAATTTACACGTAAAGCACATCAATATTTGAAATTTTGAGATTAGACATCAAAATTTAAAATGTTATGTGACCAAACTGATGACCCGGCAACCCTTTGTCGCACCTTATCCCACTTCGACTACCATTCCCCCTCCCCATACGTGTGACGTACTTTATGGACAGTTCCAAATTAAAGAATTCGATATACGAAATGAAACACTTGCCAACGGCACTTGCCCGCGTCGAATCGTCCGATCCGTTCGAATCGTTCGCTGTCAAATTCAAAGAGGAAATGACGTCGATTCGTTCGGTTCTCATGAATGTGCGCTCACCATTAGCGGTCTCCCTGTTAGCAACAACCTAACCTAACTCCTGAGCGTTGTCTACAGATATTCAAATAGAATCGCAGTGCAGTGTGAATCACAGTTTGCGACTGCAGTAATAGTGTTGTTCCACAACAATTACTGTTGTTACATTACTGTTGTGCTGTTACAAGTTGTTGTTGTGACAACAATCGCGGTAATATATTACGTGGTTAGTAATTGCTTAGATTACAGACTGATTTAGGAAATTACCATTTATAGTAAAAGGTTTAAGATGTACAGGGTGTAACGAAAGTAAGTGATAATACTTTAGGGTGTGTATGTGTCCTTGTTGAAGTGCTCGCTGTGAAAGTAGCAGCGCTGAAAGTGAAAATTTTAAAAGATATTGCCAAAGTAGATTGTAGATTGTGGTGACAAAAACCTCGAAACTATAAACATCATAGAAGACTCCTGCCCATATGCCCTTTCCAGCTTAAAGTCACTTTCGAATTCAAAACTCTAAACTTTAAAAATAGAAGAACCGGGCAATATTTTCAGCCCAAAACTCATACAATGTTCCTTTATAGTGAAAACGCATAATATGTACCAACTAATTAGTACATACTCATTAAAACTTCAACGTAGCAAGGTGTGAACTAAATTATAATATTTAGCAATGCAAAAACACTGTCCATTTTTAGTCATGTCTTAGCGGACGTCGGTTGACCGTGTACCGGATTAGGTTATAAAAGCATGGCCAGAATTCGTACAGAATTTCGCTCAAAGACACCGCCAGGATTATTAAAATATTTTATTCCGATGTTCAAGCCCAGCTTGTAGGTTATTACGACGCATGAAGTTGAAAAATTAAAAAAAAAATATATGAAGAACATCTAAAGGAACTTACACAAGCTACGGAAATCCAAAGGTTTTTTTCGATTTCTAGTTACCATCATTTTAACCATACCAATAAGGATGCTGTTGCCATCGCGGAATGCAGTTACAAACGAAATAGTTACCTGGAACAAGAAAAAAATATCATAAGTTCATATTATTGGAACAAAAAGACGATAAGAAATTACATCAAAAGCTTTGCTTTATTTAAATATAAGAAAGGAATGTCATTTTCTTGTCTGTTTTCTGTCAGTCGTATTTAATTAAAATAAAAGACATTAACACAAGCTTAATGCTATAAACTGTCTATACTTAAATTATTTTGAGCGCTTCTAATAAGGCGACAAAAGTTATTTCGGTCACAAAGACGAATTTGTCCTCTGTCGGCCATATTGTTTGTGATTAATGACTGACGATCCCTTACGATTAGGGATTGTCACCTCAACAATAAAGGGCCATGTACACTTAATACGCTATAATATAACAAAAAATTGTCTTCTCACCGGACTAGTTCCCTAACCGGTTGTTTGCATCATGTAAGTTTTTGAAACCTTAATTTTTTTACTAATTGGAAATAGATATACATTTTTGTGTTTTTTTAAATATATCTTACGTTTTCAAACGAAATTTTTTAAAACCATTATTATGCTTCCTACAAAAAAGTCAGTCGGTGTGGCAAAGTAGCAAATTGTAAAATATGCACTATTAGTGCAAACACATCAGTGCAAGTGTGTTTATACATTTTCATAAAATGTTGACTTTTGATATCGCTATAAAATACTTTCTTAGTCCTTCCACAGCAAACTTAGCTGAATGTCTGCTTATAAAGCGGCCTTATTATTGGAATGAAGTATGAAATTCTGACCCTACATTTGTACGTAGGTACAAATACCTAAACCTCGCACTCCAATATATTTGAAGACATAAGTAGAAGAAGCGGGTAGTTAAAAAACAGATTTTAGCGTAAATCGACGCTTTAGGATCGGAAAAATGATTAGAAATTAAAATGATGTGGATTTGATGTGTACCTAGATAGACAAGCTAGATTATAAAATTGCTGAATTATAAGATTTATCAAACTTTTATTGGAAAAAATGAATATTTACAGAAAGGTTGTAAAATGTTAGTTATTCGTTTGTTTCACGTATGTCTTCATTTGTGGATGTAAAAGGTCCTTTAAATCTCTGTTTGTACTGTTGATGGAGTCAACATGGAGTCCGCAATGTTTTGGATTATTTTTAGCGCATTTTGAATAAGCAATTTGCGAGAGACGTTTACGGATGATTTACGAGCCGGACACAATGCAACCAGCTAAAATATGCTTTATTTTGGATTAGAAGTTACTTTTGAATCCTAAAAGATTGTAAAATTGGCTGGCAATTTATTTAAATATCGTTTAAAATATATTTGAAATAAATCTGCAGATTAATGTTGTAGAAATATTTAATTGGAAAACATTAAATAGTATGTATCTCTTTTTTTGTGCTCACAGGCTCACTTTCTAGGGTTCCGTATCTAAAGGGTAAAAACGGGACACTATTATTAAGACTTCGATGTATATCTGTCTGTCTGTCTATCTATCTATCTGTCGGTCTGCCCGTCTGTCTGTCTCCAGGCTGTAACTCAAGAACGGTAATAGCCAGAGTTAAAATTTTAATATGTATTTCTGTTGCCGCTTAATAAATTAAATATTTAAGAGTGTCTCTAGTACAACAAATATGTTTTTACTATTTTTTGTTCGTTAATAATCTATTATATATATAAAAGAAAGTCGTGTTAGTTACACCACTTATAACTCAAGAACGGCAGAACAGATTTGGCT
>JAOTAV010032989.1:0-19619 GCA_026546445.1 Cyclargus thomasi
AAAAGTATCCTATGTCCGTCTCCTGGCTCTAAGCTACCTCCCTACCAATTTTCAGCCAAATCTGTTCCGCCGTTCTTAAGTTATAAGTGGTGTAACTAACACGACTTTCTTTTATATATATAGATAACAACTTTTAAAGATAATCAATTTTCTATTTTTTAATTTTGTATGGAGATACTTTGGGTCCTGAGAAAGGACATAGGATACTTTTGATCCCGGGAAATGTACGGTTCCCGCGTGATAAACAAATTTTAGCGAAACGGATCGTCTTGTTTGTAGTAAGCTATAGATAAAGTTAAAACAATTTTAGTTTATCTAGACCTAGATAGCTATCTATCTAACTTGAAACTAGCTAAGCCCGCGACTTCGTTTCGCGTTCCACTGACGTGCATCCTCGCCATATTACACAATATATGGCGGTGGTGTAAATAAGCTTAGGTTTTTAATTGATTATAATAAAATCTTTCTAAGAAAAAAACTTATAGTATTTTTAATTTTAGGCTCAAAATATATTATTGTTTGTCCTCCTGAAGATAGTTTATCAAAAATTTAATTAATTCCTTGTGAAGCAATAATATTTAGTATGTACCTACCGATTTGGCTTCCT
Organism: Cyclargus thomasi; assembly: GCA_026546445.1. Taxonomy (NCBI): domain Eukaryota; kingdom Metazoa; phylum Arthropoda; class Insecta; order Lepidoptera; family Lycaenidae; genus Cyclargus; species Cyclargus thomasi. Next base: position 608 of record JAOTAV010032989.1, read on the forward strand.
GTTTTTGTAATTTGAGTAGGTGCTAAGTGTTATTGTTAATTACAGATAGGTATTATTAAATTATTTACTCCGAGCAAAATCTTATCGAAGTTTCTCGGTTTCCTCTCGAACAAAATAATTTGCAACTCCAAATAAATCTCGCAACCACCACCAGTTCTAAACACTTATTTGCAATCATTATTTTTACGTTATCTCATAGCAATTAGTTGTCGATGACGAGGATAACGTCTGTCGGGTAACTGCTTATCATTCAAGCTAGATCAAATTGCATTAACTGTGCAAATTACATATTTTGAAATGATTTCAGTAGTAAAAGTGTTCATCGCGAACAAACAAAGTGATATTATGTACTAATGTGTATTTTGTGGTCATATTATGTATTGTATTGGCTAGTAACAACAGTAAATTGAATAATTTTATTCCATATCAACTACGTAAATAATATATAACATTGATTTCACAACGTTTAAAACAAACGGAAAAAGAAATCTCCCGGTTCAAACGCTCCGCCATTCAGCCCTCCAGGGAGCGAAGCGTTGAATATAAAATTCTTTTGGTGTTTTAAATAAAAAGCTAAGAGTTCATGAGCGATTACGCCATAAAGGATGAAAAATGAGTGAAAATCCGGCCACCACTCCGCGGTACCTCGCCACACTCAAGATGAATTGTTGAAAATTGACGTGAATGATCTCCCGTGAAGCGGCCATTTACAATTTCCAGCCAACTTTAACGACGTGAGAATTAAGAACGTTATGCTGCGGAGTCAACGGTATCATTTAAGCAATGTATTGTTAACAGTGCTAATATTGGGGTGTTTAGAAATATTTATGTATTAACTTTGTAACTGTTCTATTGCTATTATTGGTTTTAACTCAAAATAAGAGGACAAGCGAGCGTGCGGAATTTCCCTCGCTACCGAACTTAAGCCGGTGCCTTAGACAACTCGGCCATACTTCCGATAAACAGCGCGCCCAATTTATAAATCAACTAACGTACAAAATAAAAAAGATAAATTAAACGAACTGAGTAGATTTTATTAAAAAAACCTGTCAGAGTCACGGAATACTTTGGAAAACCCAATGTTCCAGCATTTCGAAAATCTCGCGATCTCTTTATGAGGATAAAGCTGCGTTTTTTGCTAGTAAATAAATTATGCTATGCCATATAATACTAGAGGGTGTTGCTATGCTATATACTACAGTAGGAGTATAGGGTTAATGTAATTGTAGCTGTGGAGGCAGTCTGTCTGCGGCTACTATCACATTCTCCAGTCATTAGTGAGCACACAAATCATTAATGGACATCCAACATTTGTCACCCAACTCGATAACGGATACCACAAGACAAATTACACCTCGTATAAAGATAGTACAAGTATCGCGGCATGCAATATAAAAGTAATTATAAAATATAAAATCCTTTTTTGTACGATGATTAAAAGCTCATGTGCAAGAGCCAACTACAAATACATATATAGTTTTGTAAATTTATCCACTAATTGATTTCAATTAACTTATTTCCTAAAAATAAGAAACTTTCAAATATTTGTTTGCTATGTTGTCATTTCAATCTAAACTAAAATGCATAAATTATGCATTATACCTAGTGGCTCACTATATATACTTTTGGATAAAAAATTTGAAATAATTATTATTTTTAACAAAAATTTAAAACCGACTTCCAATGAAAAAACGAAAATAATCGTCGGTACCAGCTTACATATCATCATGATTTCTCGGAAGAACTATCTGAATTTTTTTACTGGTTCCGACTTCAGAGTGATGAAGATTATGTACGGAAATAGGCTGATGCCTCACCGTATTCCGAAACAGGCACTATTAAAGAATAAATATATTGTTATTTGATACTTTTTAGTTTCTTTTTTATTATTTTTGTTTCAATCAACAATTCATTTTAAGTTTGGCGAGGTACAGCGTATGTATACCATGATCTCAAATCTTACTTTATTGTGGTAAACGATAAGAACACTTATCATAAAACCAAAATCAGCTTAATATATTTCGTATAAAATTTGAGGCGTTCTGGGATATAATAGGATCATAATATAATAGTGAATACCTGGTGTATTACATTATAATACAATAATGATGATGATGAATATAATTTACATTGTAGTAGCATATGCTTTCAGTTCTTAAAACAACACCGAAAACCCCAAAGTCGTATCTGTAAGGAATTACAAGTTCTCTCCAATATCTTTGGAACCATAATATACCTTGGTACCAATTCTTAATTTTTGGTAGCATTCGCCTGGGATGCTTCTTAGGAAAATAAAATGACCACATGTTTCCATACAAATTTGGAGGACTTCTTTCAAGTACTCATGGATCTATTTATTAGGTTACCGCTTTTGTGAACATGGTACCAAATTAGAGGAATACCCTATACAAAAAAGAAAAAAATTAAAAAATCGGTTCATTAACGGCGGAGTAATAGTTGAACACACAAAAAAATATCCACACACGAACAAATAACCTCTCCGTTTTTGGAAGTTGGTTAAAAAATATCTACAGCCGAACATATAAGCTCCTCGTTTATGGAACTCGGTTAAAATATAAAAGTAACAGTTTGTGTAGTACTCTTTCACGTCAAAATCACTTAACCGATTCTGCTGATATCTGGATTTGAAGTTACTTTGAGACCCGGGGCGGGACATAGAATACTTTTTATTCCGGAAATATTCATGCTTCCCGCATGATTTAAGGGCAATGGACTTGCGGGTGTCACCTAGTATTAAAAGATAGGACAACTTAAATGCAGATACGCAATTTATTATGTAATATTAGGAACGGATCAATTTTCAACTTCATTTAAATAGAATTAACGTAGATATATCATTGAAACTATTTGTCTGTTAATACTATTACTATTAATAATAATACTATTATCTTTTTCAATAAGTAATATGTATGGTAGTTTTATTTGATTATATATAGTATTATGTTTTATTGTATAATGGGGGAAATTGATACAGAGCCAGTTGACGGACAGAGATATGTCATTTAGTATGTGTCATTTCCACGGAATATGTCATTTCCATGTAAGTCGTCATCTGTCGGCTAAGTTTGACATAACGCGACCAATCTACTTAGATAAGCAATCTGGCTCTGTTTCAGCTTTCCTGATTGTACATTATAACAGATCGAGGAAAATTTATATTTATTTCCTCTTCGCGAGTTTAAAAAATATTTAATGCATAATGATCGTTATCTAATGACCGAAAATAAAATATATTGAATGTAGTATAATAATAATAATATATTGTATTTACTACTTTGACGACCTCTGTGGCTCAGTTGGTAAGGGTAGCTTAAGCCGGGGGTCGCGGGTTCGAATCCCGCTAACGGAGCAAAAAGTTTTTCAATGTTCATGGGTCTTGGATGTATATTAAATATGTGTATCATATAATAAAATCTTAATTATGTGTATAGTATAAAAGTATTAAATATATTTCCGTTGTCTTGTACCTGTAACACAAGGGTACTTAGCACGGGGCCAGACTGACGTGGTGTGAAGCGTCCATACATAGATATTATATTACTAAAATTTAATAAAATACAAAACGTCATAAACAAAGAAAGGATAAAAATATGTTTATGTAGATAATTTGCACATCTAAATTTAACGATTAATTTACCTGGCGAGACATACCACGGCAGGCAGAAATTGAACATCATAATCTATATTTAATGTTCCAGAGACAGTGAAGTTAAGTGTAAAGTGGTTTAGTTATTATCATATTCGCTGACCGTCAATTTACATAGAAACGTATTTAACATGTAACGCCAATCTGCGAGAACAACTTCAGGACAGAGCCTGAATAAATTATTTCATTTCAACAGAATAATAAAGCAACCAACGACCCACAAATCGCTTCCTCAAAATACTTTTGACTGAAAAAAAAACAAAACTTAACAAAAGATAAAACAAATAATTTTAGACGAATTAAACGGTTTCATTCTTTTGCTGTTCACGATTTATGTCTTTGATGATGATGACTATTCAGAAGCGAAATTAAATAATAAATTATACAATTGTTTTGTTTCCATTTCGCCGGGTCTTGACGTATATTTTATTTGTTTTATTAAAACTCGTTTATAAGGAAGCCCGCAAGATATTATGGTTTATGAAAATCCCTTTTCTGATTTCGCTGAAATGTAAAAATAATGAATAATAAACTTTGTTATTATTGCCTTATAGAGCCCGTACTTTTAAATACGGTTAAGAAAATTTCGTTACATTTCTTAATAAATTACAGATGAAATGCTAACATTTCATCAAGTAGAAAAGAAGAACCGCTGAATAATACCAGAGAGCTGAAATTTTCGCTATAAACTAAGCTCACAATACTATAACTATAACTACTTCCTTACATATAACATACTTTACTTACAAAATAGAACTACTACTTACCATACTCATAGAGAGCTGAAATAGACAGCTTTAAGGTTTAATGGTCACATAAAGAGAAAAGTATAAAAATTAGGATAATAGATATTTTTATTCGAATTTAAAATTTGCAAAAACTTTTATACCTTCATGATATGAGAGCCTCTCTAAATTTTTAATTTATTTAGTTTTAGTGGCAACAGAGACACAAAATTTGTGCAAATTTTAACTCTCTAGCTAGTACGGAAACTTAAAAGAGATATATAGACAAATATCAAATATAAATCCCACGCCCGATGTTTTTTGTCTCCGGTGATCGGACGATAACCGGTGGCATGGACGACGACGACTGTTGTGGTGAAAAGTGATGTTTAAGTTGTACTTGTAGAGATGAGAAGTAAGTAGAGGAAGCAAATTCCTTTAAAAACCGACCAAGACGAGTTGGACTCGCGCACGAAGGTGTTCCGTACCAAGAAAAAAAAGAAAACAAAGATGTGTAACAATAAGGAAAAAATTTTTTACAAGAAGAAATAGAATCCCACCAAAACGATCATGTATAAAAATAAGCCAAGGCTCGATTGAGCTGCTTGTTTATTTCTAAAAAGTAATGAAATCTAGACTAAGACTCTCGCGTGAGGTTCAATGTTTCTGTGAATGCTGGACAGTAAAAGCTAGAGCGACCGTGCGCGGTGTCCAATCTAGACCCCGGAAATCTTCTTGATTGCGATCACGATAGCCCTAAAATTTTCCGGAAGACTGCGCCAGTTCCAAGGTGGGCAGCTTGGTCTTAAAAAAAAAATTTCTAAGAAATTTATTATTGTCAAAGGGTCAATGACCGTTCCAGACAGGTTACGTGTTCCAGGCTAGGCGAGTGCCAGATAAATATTAAAATAAAATGTATCCACATCGCAAGCGTCATTACTTTGTTGACGTCGAAATATTCATTTACGTCCTTGCTTTAGCCACCTACTTTAGTTAACTTTAGTTCAGATTTCAAAACCAATCTAACCGGCAAGTTGTATTTGCTTTCTTAGCGAATCTTGCTGAAACTAACTTAAGCTTACCAAAGGAAGTTTCCAAACTAATAATATAAAAGGTATAGTGTGTTTGTTGGTTTGTTTGTCCTTCCTTCACATTCAATTCGTCAAATTAAATTAATTGTTGGCATAGACGGATATACAGACGAATGAATGGAGAGTAACACAGCCTATGTTGAGATCAACATAGGCTGTGTTACTCATACAACATAGGAAACTTTTGGCCTAGGTAAAAAACATCATGTTCCCAAAATATTCGTTTCTTCACGCGATTTTCGAATCAGCGGGCGAAGCCGCGGGCAAAAGTTATTGTATTATATTGTATTGTAAAAGTATGTTTTGTTAGTAGATAATAATAATAAACAATTAGACAATATAAAGTAGACAAGCTAAACGTCCAAAAACATAAAACCCACTGCAGCAACCATTGCAATTCAAACAACATTCATTCAAACAACAAGTTTACATATTTCTAGAATGGTTATAAACCCTTTCACTTAGATAACCTACTCGATCTAAATGGGCAAAAAAAATATTTTTGGGACCTTAGAATTTTGACTTCAAAATCCGCCATTTTCATTATTTTTTTAATGTATTTATTAATTACGGGTAATAATTACACTTTATCACCCAAGTTTCAAACGAAAAAAATCACATGAAATACATTTTGTAAAAATTACTTTTAGAGTCAAAATATACAGCCTTAGAATATACCAACAAAGATATCATTTCTAATATACAATAAATTGAGAGTTCTCATATAGCGGGCAATATTTAAACCCTGTGTAGTAACATTCCCAACGTTTATGTGACAAGGAAAATCAAGATATTAATGCCTTAAGGGGTTTTTATTTCGTGAGCTTTACATAACATTAGGGGAAGCGACTTCCAAGTAATGGTATAAAAGATAAGACCGTATGCTCACAATAAAACACGACAACAATTTATATCTGTTCATTCTTATATTATATACTAGGTTATTACCGCGGCTTCGCTCGCATTAAGAAGTATTTTTATACAAAATTTCAACCACCTTTTCACCCTCTGGAAGTAAAATTTCATAAAACGCTAAAACACGTATTCATTTATTTTGAATCAGCAGCTCAGAAACAAAATTTAAGGTCTCTAACTTAAGAAATGACGAACTTGCGTAGAAAAAATTATAGGGACTCTAACCCCCTTTTCACCCTCTTAGGGGTAAAATTAAATCAAAATGCTTAAAGACGTATTTATTTCTTTTGAATTATTAGCTCAGAAATAAAATTTCATGTCTTAAACTGAACAAATTATGAACTTTCATACAAACTTTTAACCCCTATTACACCCCCTTAGGTGTAGAATTGTTGAAATTTCTTTCTTAGTTGATGTCTACCTAATAAAACAATCCTACTTACCTGATTTCATGTCTGTAGCTTTAACAGTTTTTGCTCGGCGAATATGAATCAGCCAGTCAGTCAGTCAGGACTTGTAATTTTATATACATAGATATAGATAGATATATCTATCAAAAATGGAATTTGATGTATATAAATAACCATCCATTATGATCAAAGATGACTCGAAGAATTTATAGAAACCTTAAATTAATTGTAAGCACACTTTACGCATTACCAATTTGGTAACTTTTAAACCAATTATACCCTTAGAGATAAAGCCTGAGTTGTGTGTTAGTCTGGGAGTAAAAATTAAGCAATCAAGTTTATACAATAACGCTTTTAAGTAGATTCTTCAAAATCTCAGAAACTCTGAGTATTATTCTTAGTTTTGAAGCACTGGCCACCTCATTCTCCCTAGAGACGTTCTAACAGGTGAAATTGTCGACTATGTCTCTGATTAAATATCAGCATATCATACCGCCCGCGCCAGTCATATCATATCATGGCAAATATACTGATTAAATATCAGTATATTTGCCGTCGTAGAGACATGTTTTGGCACGAATTGGTCGGCACGACCAGAGTGATACCACGGCCTCACAGGAAACTGGCGTGAAAAGGCGTTGTACTGTGTTTCGTTAAGTGAGTGAGTTTACCGGTGGCCCACCTTGCTCTTGCGACTCTTCGTATGCCACGAGTGTCCATTAGCGACAGCAGTTGCTTTCCATCAGGTAACCCGTCTGCTCGCTTGTCTCCTAAATATCATTAAAAAAAACCACTGAATAGTAAAACTGAAAAAACTTATGGAGCAACCGTAGCGCAACACACATTGTGTCATAAGTTTTTCCTTCAAAATATGAACGCGGCCGTTCGTAAATAAATCAAACGATTAGACCGAGCCTCATACAATAGCCGCTGAAAATTGTACCGGTGTCGTCGGTCACTCACAGCTCATAATTTATAGCACGGTACGTCGCCACTGTGTGAAAAACCTCGTTTTTCTACCAGGCGCTTAACATTCATCAACTAGTTGGTAACTTTGTAACATCCAACAATAAAGGTGCGCGTGCACTGCGACGAAATCGGAGCGGACGGATTTGTTGCTTTGTATTGATTTCTATGCAAGTGCGTGTACTGGATCGTCAATTCTGCACTAGAGACCGGTATTTTTTTTGACGTTGTTTGTCATCCGAAGTAAACGCTTCATTAAAATTCTGACATTTTAAGTTTCGACGTGTTTGCGATGTACTTTGAGTATGAAACAGCATACGTCTACTGCATTCGCATTCAGCAATCTATATATATAAAAGAAAGTCGTGTTAGTTACATCACTTATAACTCAAGAACGGCAGAACAGATTTGGCTGAAAATTGGTAGGGAGGTAGCTTAGAGCCAGGAGACGGACATAGGATACTTTTTATTCCGTTCGACAGCGTTCGATTTTCCAATTAAAAAAAACACAATCTGCTTATTTATAGCCATTAAGGCGGAACAAAGTCAGCTAGTTTAGTATACATTTAAAACATCTATCAAGACGTTAAAAAGTAAAAAAATCATAAAGTAAAGAATTTCATAAAACAAAAATAGTATAAAAAGGTTTTCATAAAGTTTACATCAAAAGAAGATTATCTATGTAAACTACATAAAGTTTACATAGATAATCTTCTTTTAAAAGACCTTTTTATACTATTTTTGTTTTATGCAATTCTATAATTCTTTATGATTTTTTTACTTTTTGACGTTTTGATAGATGTTTTGAATATATACTAATTTGCTGAATCCGAGTGCAGTGGAAGCACCCCATCGGTATTTCCTTTTCCTCCGTACGCTTCGATCTCTGTGCAGTGGACGCTCTCCTCAAGCGCGTGTCCGCACTGCGAATTTTATCGGCGCGATTTTCCGCTACTCCTCTAACACATTGAATTGTATGAGAGAAAGGGAGTGTCCGCTTGATTTTAATGTATAAGCAGTGATTTTAACTTTTATTTAACAAAATTTTTAAGAAACAGCAAATAATCTCTTATAATGTATATCTCTCATAATAGTCTTGCAGCCTCCAATAGCGATATCACTTTTCATTATAGCATACCTAAAAAATCAAGATATTAAAATATACACCTTAGTAACTAAATTATATTTCTACGGGTTCACGGTGTGTCTATCAAATTCTACCAGAGCGAGTCCGCCGCGAACAATCGACGTTTTATTACGTTACAAAGACGCTTACGTGAAGTCTTACAAATTGCAACACCTTTAATATCTATAAAGTAATTTTAAGTGGAGTTCGCGAGGAAATAATTTTAGAGCAGACGAGCACGAGGAAAATGAATAAAGCGGGAAAATTTTATACCTCGGGACCTTTACCGGGTTATAATTTTTATTATCTTATTAAACTGTCAGAAAGGTAAAGATTGCGAGGTTGCCGCGTATAATACCAGCCGCGATGATTTACGTGACAAAGCTTTATTATGTTACTGGAGTTTGGGCGGGCGCAGAGCGGGCGCAAGACGGGCGCTGGGCGGGCGGACGACAGATGTTTTACACTTGATATTGACTTTCATAGTCTTTTATGTGTTTTGTATTTTTCATTGTTTTTGGCTTTGCATTATTAGAGAAATATGTCTATAAACATTGCATTTGCTGAATGTTTGTAAAAAATTGTTAACGGTTATTTAACACTTACGAATTTTGTCGCGGAGCACTTTTTTGATTCCCGACGTTTAGACCGCTGGAAAGTGCTCAAAAAAGTGCTCCGCGACAAAATCCGTGAGCGTTAAAAAACCATGAGTGATACTCGCGTAAGCCCTAGAAATCATTAAATATTATTAATTTTATTAAAAATTTCATTTCCGTAAAATGAAAAAAATTCATGAATTATTTTTGTCCAATATATGTATAGGTAGGTATTAAGGTTACGTATAAGATTACATGAAAAAAATAGTATGTTAATTACTTTTTTTTGCTTTATTTAATAAATATAAATATCAAAATAGAAAAGATGAAAGTTTATCACCGTAACCATAGTTTCATCAAAGTAAAACTATATAAGCAGTGGGACACTATTAGTATAGGCTCCTAGGAAATAAAAAAATAAAATCTATATCTATATCATTATATAAAACCCTTTATCCTGAACCATATGCATTTAGTCAAAAGTTGCCAAAACCACTGATTGTAGAAACATGAAATTTGAGGGAGTGTTCGCCGTATGACGAAGGCAACTAATACGAATAGATTTTTCGAAATTCTTCTGGGGGTAAAAAGTGGGGTTAAAGTCTTAACGCAAGTTTTATCACAATGACTTGAGCGGCTCAATAAAGACGACAGACAAAAAAAAATGCTTCATTTATCGTACAAATAAACAAAGAAAAATCGCAAAAGCCTGCACACTCCCCGTGCTTTCACAGAAATTTTAATACATAGCAGGAATCCCATCGGCACTTTTATTTAAATTTGTTGCGATTTTAATCTTTCATCAAGTCGTTTTTATTGCGGCACGAATATCCAATTAAATGCTAAAGGTAGTCGTAAATTTGGGCGGGAAAACCTACGGACCTCTGATCCCCTTTCATTAAATCGATTATGGCGTCTGTTTGTACCGCCTTTATAGGTGAGGACTTTGATCACGGGATCGCTTTAAAAGCAACAAATTAACCCTTGCATATACGCTAAACACGCGAGACAAATATTGGACCGACGACCACCTGACCCTAAAATAACCGTTTTATTGGATAATGAGTTTTCTTTCTGTTGTTTAGGGTTTTATGACTTACTCAGTGGTGATTTTATGAGTTTTTTTTTCAGCTATCGGTAATGTTTAGTACACAATAAGATAACAATAATCATTCTATGCGTTTACTTGATGTAGCTTAAGCCGTTAAAATACTTAACTCAAATTCTAAATTTCAATTACCTGGTACCATCATCGAAGACATAAGTGGATAAACCATAATATTAATACGTAAAATTATAAATAAGATATTAACATATAAATTATGAATAATCGGTGGCTGTATTTATACTATCGTATAATTATTTCAGTTTAATTGCCGAATAATTTACTCACATAATATCGACATAATTAATTTATTATGTTTAAGCCTCTTATGGGAGTAATCATTTTCGCGGGTATTTCCTGTACATTCCTTAACGAACACTGAGCCTTCCGTGAGATCATATTTCTGACGAGAAACGATTAGAAAATACATCGATAATTATATAAACAACTAGCTTTTACCCGCAACATCGTCCGCGTTGATTTTCCCTGTTTTCTTGCTTTTCTCTAAAACTTATCTTGAATATTCTTTGCTATTAGCCTCGCGGAGCCCAAGACCCTTCCAACGAATGCAAAACCGCGAAAATTGGTTCGACTTAACGGACGTTGTTCGTAAAGTCCACATCCTGAGGATGCCCCTGTGTTGGGGCGAAACGCGCGTCGAGGTTCTCAACTCGCATTTTTACTTACAGGTTGAGGCTGGTTTTCGCGGAATATTGCTAAAAATCTTAATTTACTAAACTTGAAACTGGAATATACACGACGTGTGTGAGAAGGGACTTAAAAATGGTTTAGATTCTTATGAATCTCTTGGTTTCTTTCAGTCTATCGGGTCCGCTAGTAGTAGGTAATATAATATCAATAATGTTACACTTTCGTGTTTAAATAACGCAATGATAGTGAGTATAAAGCTATTAATTAAGATTTCGAAATTTTACTTCTACATTTGAAACATCCGATTCTCCGGTGCTAATTTAAATAAACATGGTAAAAGAGCCAAGTTACGCCTACGGCCACACACTAATTAGATAGCTCTAGAAATCCCGGGATCCGGGAATATCCGTAAAATATTCAGGTATATCCAGGGAGGGAATATCAAAAGAAATTCTTAGCATTTAAAACATACAGGTGGATGTTCGCGGGCCCCATTTACTGGTTGTACATTATTCATGACGCCGGTGTCGCCGTAACGAGTCGGCTCGAGACTGAACCCGCTGTCGATAATGAACTAAAGTTTTTATTGAAACATCATCATCCTTTCTTTACTCTACTCTAATTTGTGATTGGATGAATCGGGACGTTTTGTACTTTTTTATTTAAATTCGAGTGCTCAGTTATGTATAACTATATGATGCCCGCAACTCTGTTGCTCCAAAAATAGTTTATCGTACGTTTTTTTTTCGATGTGTTTCATTTCCCGGGACTCGTAATATCTTTAGAGGAAATTTCCTCAAAATCGGTCCAGTGGTTTAGACGTGAAAGCGTGCAGGAGTACCTTCCCGTTTATAGTATATATGTATACGTTTTGGAGTCTTAACCGAAATTTTAATATTTGTGACTAATTGCGTAGAAGTTATTAAGAATACTAGAATTATTTTCAGCAATATCTTTCGATGATTACAGACAAAAAAATTCTCACTTAAATCCCGCTATGAAAAATGGTAGGCGATAAGGCGGGCGTATTGTCTTATATTAAAATTAATATAAATGATATCGAGGTAATATCTTGGCGGAGATGAGATATATATGGCGGCTGTTTAGACCTACAGCCTTACTTTTAAAGCTAAAATAATTTCGATTTACGAGTCTCTCTGAATTTCGAGCTTACCTATACTCCTTCAAACTTTACCTATACTCTATACAAACTCGAATCACTTCTTCAAACTTTACCCATACTCTATACAAACTCGAATCACTTCTTTAAACTTTACCCATACTTTATACAAACTCGTGTAAGTTCTTCAAACTTTACCCATACTCTATATAAACTCGAGTCACTTCTTCAAGCTTTACCCATACTCTATACAAACTCGAATCACTTTTTTAAACTTTACCCATACCTTATACAAACTCGAGTAAGTTCTTCAAACTTCACCCATACTCTATATAAACTCGAGTCACTTCTTCAAGCTTTACCCATACTCTATACAAACTCAAATCAAAATCGAAATCTCAGTGTGTTACAAATCGGGCCGCTGCACGATCTTGCATTTAAGAAAATTCCGGGTGTTCCAAAATCAAGTCTGCACTCGGGAGAAAGCGGGCTTGTGGCTGTGATCTACCTCCGACTCTCACTTGCAGCTTCGCCTGACCCCATGTTTACTGTAAGGGACTTAAAGTGCTTTTACCCCAGTCAGAATCTCAATTGTTGACTGTCATTGCTAAGTATAACACCGTGTCATTTACACAAAAAGAAAGCAAATAATTTAATTTAAGAATAACCGAAGAATAACATGAGCGGAAGAAGCGGATAACTAACATTTTACAACATTCGAAATTTACCTTATAAATTTGACAAACTGTATCATCAAATAAGTATAACAATACACAGAACTCACATTTTTTATTTCAAATAATTTTCGTAGTAATCTGAAAAATCCTCTATTTATGAAAAAAACGGGAGTTTTTAAAATGTTAGTTATCAGCTGCTTCCTCTCGTTTTTTTTAAAGATGTTTAGAGTACAAGCGAGCAGACGGGTTACCTGATGGATGACTGCCGTCTCCCTTGCGTGCGTTGCCGCCCTTTTATAAGGGAATAGGGAATGGGAACAGTGATAGGGGATTAAGGAAGTTGGGTAACCGGTAAACTCACTTACTGAATGAATCACAGCAAACGCCGTTTCAAGACAGTTTTTTGGGAGGCTGTGATATCACTCCGGTCGAGCCGGCCATTCGTGCCGAAGCATGGTTCTCCCACGGCTATGAGCATCCGCATTATGTACTTGAGATCGGAAAATGTCTCAATGGTACACGCCTCCACTGGGGTTCGAACCTCCACCCTCTCGAGTGCAAACCAAAAGTAAGACCTTTGGTTCGCACTCGAGAGGGTGGAAGCCTCTTCGTGTTTTCAATTTAGAATTTAACCTAGACTAGAATAGGCAAACACATCCAGTTTAAATCTTTAACGCAATTTAATGTTGACGTTTAAATGAAATTGAATCTGAAAGGAGAATTCTTAATTAATGTTTTGCATAAATCCTTTAAAGTTATAGTACAAAAATTCATAGCAGCAGAATTTAAAAGTAAAACTATCAGAGATGGGGTAAGTAGGCTTTACACGTTAATGAGAAATGAATCCTACATTGTCCGCTGCTGACTTGTAAATGCACGTATTTTTGTCTTGGTCTGTATATTTTTGAGTTTAAAATCTTTGGTGGAGAAAATTAAAGTTGGTTAAAATAGTATAGTAAAGGCACAGTTGTAAAGAATAGTCCGATTCGATGTTTGGGGCTATCGACATCGTCAGGACTAAATTTTGCCTGAAAAACGTATAATACATATTTTTTTTTTAATTCTTATTTTATTTTGTGATTTTAGCACACGCAGTGCCTATGTCAATCCCGACTTGCTATTAAATCACATCAAACAACTTAAAATTATGTCCTTAAAAAAAGAAATACAATAATTTTGCAAATTGAGAATCAAATTCTGGCAAAATAACATTAAAAATACCTAGGATCATTAAAGTAATTTTTATTAATCTTACTATCTAATTTTTCTTATGAGTATATTGGACACATTCCATTAAACAATGCTGAACATCCTATGCTGTAAGCCAGAGGGCGTTTCACAGTGAGAAGAATAAGTTTTACGCATAATTATATGCAAACTTATCTAACGACATGTGCCCTGAAAGAAGTCAAGGTAAGATTACTATCAATCTTCGAATTAAGCCTGACCCATAGACCCACGGCATATGAGGAGGCTCTCTTTGGATGTACATCTTTCTAAGACAAAATATTTTATGTCAAGACAGTTAAAATAAAACATAAGCCTTTATTTATCTCCATAATTTTAACAGTCTATGCCAAAAATCAATAATTTTCTGATTTGCGTAAAGGAAAGACAATTCCCATTTAAAATATTAGTAAGGATCGGCTGGTTCAGCCATTTTAGTTAATTGAGTCTAGTGAAGATTTGAAATATGATAAAAATAATACAAAATTCATCAAAGCAACTTATAATTTTCGTTTTTTACTTTAGAGTGACGGTATATTTGAACCATAAAACCTTAGTTTTATAATAAAATGAAAATAAATATTCAAATAAACGATGTTCATTTTTTTTTGACGTCGATTTACAAAGGGTCGAATTGCAACCTACAAATTAATTAAACAATAGGCACATGAAAGGTTACGGCCAACGGCTTAAAACCGTAAGGGCCCTTCCACGCTTTAAATGAAGGCATATAATTCAAGAGGGCTTTCTGTCGTCTCAAATTAATAACGTTCTCTTAAGCTTGACCCTAGACGTATTGCACCTGTAACTAGAATGCTAATATTGAGCATCTGTACACTCGAGCCTTAACAGATTTTATGTTTACATATCCAAAGAAATATAACACGTATGACGTCGCGACACGGCTCGCATTACCGTGCATTATTTACTTCATTGTGTGATTAATTTCGTTTACCCAAACACATTTTGAAACGTCTACTTTGCGTAATAAATTCTCATTACATGGGAAAGTCATTAGTTTGAGGCGCGTCCTTATAAATCTAATTATTTATGACTTTTCGCGTTATCGCTGCTAATATTGAAAGCATTTTCTGTTTCACTCAATTCTAATTAAATTAGCTTAGCATCTACGTTATTTGTCTGTTCGTATTGCAACATGATTCGATGTGTCATTAATAAATACAATAGTCGACCACGCACCGTGGGCTACTAGTCTGTCAATACAATGATACAAACAAGTTACCATTAGGAAAATTCATATAGAGATAAAATTACTTAAATTATAGTGTATACTGTACCTAGCCGATGGATCGTAACTATAGCTTGATCATAAGAGCGCGATGCAGCGGGGGAGGGTTACCATGGTTATCAGACGTTCTATCTGACAGTTAGCCGTCAACGCTGACGGCGGTAGTATTCTTACCCGTCCCTCGCACTGTCCCACCTTCCTAGGGCGCGGTACAGCGGTTGTAGACAAACTATAAAACTTAAGGAGAATACAGGCGCCAACGGCCTTGACCATAACCTACAAAAAAACCTCCCCCCACCTTACCAAAAATTCCTCTTTAGGCATTATAGTGTAGCTTATATTATATTATATAAAAATAATCGCTCAATTTAACCGGTTAGTTTTGTAGTTTATACAGTTTTTTACAGAAAATCGATGTCCACGGTACATTTTTTCTGATTAACTAAAAGCTTAAGGAAAAATTACTCGCTAGTAATGAAAGAATGAAGATCATTCAATAACATTATTTTTTTGCCAATGTGGTTAACGTGCTGACTTTACCCCTCTAGTCCATATATATAAGCCTTAATTAACTAATGACGTAGGTCCGTCACATGTTTTAGGTTCTTTGCTGCGTTAAGCGTTGTTAAGAATCGTCCGTTGTGTTATGTTTTGACCCGCTCTCATGAAAAAACAAGTAACGTGCACGTCGCGCGGCCACTTGCAGTGAAAACACAACAAAGTGCATAAGAATGGTAATTAATTCTTTGAACTTACATAAGTACGTGCCATGCTCATGCGTCGAACACGACAGCTGTCATGGAAATTACAGCGCGTGGCGTAAACTATAAAACACAATACATTCTCTCCCAACACACGTCTAGACGTAAAACGTGACGTTGTCTGTCTGTCTGTCGGTATCGAGGCAATTTAATACCTATGAAAGTTGAACGCATGTCACCTGTCAGCCTGACGTTTACTTTTATTATAGCCCTAAAATGGAATACTTTTGCCGGAGGAGTCGTATAGACCTGCAAAGATGTTATGGTACGTAAGAGTTGTGGATTGCAGCTTTTATTGAAAAAAAAAAACGTAAGTATACTACAGGCTATACCCAAAAATGCATTGACATTGATGAGAAAGAATGAGAATCAAAAAATATATATAATTTAATATAAAAGGACATTCTACAACACACCTCAATATATATTATAATTCTAGACTAAAGAGTGTAACCTCGATTTTTACATCATCTTTTAAAAATTGAAGTTTCAACTCAGACATATCCCAAATTATTTATCTGACTTTTGCCATTTATATTATGAAGATATTCAAGTACTTTAGAAGATTTTAAAATACCTTAAAATTTAATGTATAGATATTTACTGTATCTTTTAAAACCTTAGGCTAACCAAATAAAAAACTTTTTAAAACGGAAACACAGTGCAGAACGAAACAGATTTTTCCAGAATAATTGTACACGGTACGTGAATCTAGATCCGGCTCATACAATCAGTCATTCCGGAAAAAGTAGAGCTCCAATCAAGTCCCAGTAAATTTTCAGTCGATAGATTCAATTCTGGTGAATTTTAGTGCCACTTCACTGTAGCCGTTCGCCACATTAGGAGGAGTAAGTTGAAGTGAAGTTATCTTGGAGTAAAGCGCGCTAATAAAACTCCATGGTTGGTTAGTTCCCGAACCGGCGGTAGGCATCGTAGTCTCAACGTTCAGAAAGTGTACTTAAAGTACTTATTTTGAATAAAAAGATTTTGATTTGATTTGATTTGATTCCATGTTTATTGAGTGTGATCAACATACGGCGGCAGAGTGTAGAGACAGTTTTTAAATACAAATCTATCTAGTATATAAAAATTAGTCGGGTTTTTTCTTCCCGACGATATGACTCCAGAACGCACGACCGATTTCGTTAAAAAAGTCTCGGGCTCCATGAGCAATATCAGGAAAAATTTTAAGAGAAAAGTTACCACACAGACCGAGTCGCGGGCAACAGCTAGTCAACATAACATTCTTATAAAATCTACATTAAACAACTATACATATACATTAGTTGTTGTTTAGTTTATCATTGTAGCTAGAATTGGGTTTTTTTTCTGCTATAACCGCTTATTTGTGATCATCTGAAAAATCGCGAGTTTTGAATCTGAAAAAAAATATTATGACTCTGCAATTTTTGATATTATATCTGTTAAAATATTTGAAATATATGCAGTCAATAGTGATTTTATAACTGACTGTAGGTACTTTAATTTACCGATTGACTGATTTAATACATGCGCTTAATTTATATCAAAACAATTCACAAAGCATTGTTAGCCACTTCATAAATATTAAACTGGATCATTAGCTACGGTTCATTTAGAACCAAAATTTAATAACATTTAAAATATAACACGCTATTCCATTACATTATTAGTATGTCAATTCATTATGATAATTACATGGAAATTATTATTTATACTAAAAAGTAAGCTTCAACATTTAAATAATGTAAAGCTCTTTAAAATAAATGTTTTTGCATCGTCAGTACAAAAGTTGTTTATTTGTCGTAAAAAATGTTTATTTGGAAAAACCATCGTGCCAGGTTCTTAAATCTAAAGCCTTAAGATTAACATCAACCAACTCCAATAAAAAAATAACCTAACGCAGTATACAGGTAAATGCAACGTCGTCCGAAGGTTTTAAAGCTTTTTTGTAAAAAGATACCGCTGTCTAACGGATAGACTCAATCTAAATTTAATTCCCGGCTAAGCGTCCCGTACTTTCCTTAATAGACTTTCCCGTCGGATTCTTTTCCGCAACGTTCCGACTCAAAGAAGTAATCTTCGGCTCACGCACTCGACACCGAGCGAATAATTAAAGCCGTAATTTACAAGTATTTACACTTAGCTAACCAACTCACATTTCGAGTTTATTTTCAACGCAATATTGCTTTGTTACTGAGTTTGGTTTCAATAAATTACGAGTTTTTTAATTGCACTTAAGAGTTTTTATTTCCGATTTAAGGCCGCTCTACGCGACGCAAGGTGAATGTGAACTTTTACAACCGTTTGTTCTAAGGGGCCATAAATACGCCATACTCATTTCAGGCACACACAGGCAGTCACATTTCTGAGACCCCCCACCCCTTCCCATTGTGACGTCACAAATTAGCAATTTTGCATTTAACTACCCGAATATTTAAATTTTTTTTTTTGAACATCTGAAATGTGATATCACAAAACTTAGATAAGCGAGACCGGGGACGGGTAAGAAAAAGTTTGGGGTGTACTCGAGATCAAGATAATTGTTAAACGTATCCTTACGAAATAAATTGACATTTTAAAGTTGGTACTATTGAGAGCCAAGAAGTATTTAAATTGTGAATTTTAACTTTTTTAATATATAAATAGTGTATAAAACGTCGTAGCGTGTATAAAGCGTTTCTTCAAACATAATTTAAGCCAACTAAAAAATTATGTTCCTCTTATCACGAGATAAAGCACAACCT